>JANHGL010006391.1:0-16538 GCA_024611195.1 Ceyx melanurus
AATATATATATTTGAAATTATCCTAACGAAGTTTTTAACATATTCAGAACAAATCTCCAAATCAAGTTTGAAATAGGGACTGCTCCATTTCTCAACAGACTGAATGTAATTGTGGGTGGGTGTAGGCTGGGTTGCAGGGGATAGTGTGGGTTTTGTTTGCATTTAAGACACTTTAAATATTTATTACCACTTCAGAGAAATGCACACATTTAAGCAAGCAATTCTTTTGGTTGGTTGGTTGGTTTAGTTTTTTTCTCAGACTGCCTGTATTTTTAGCAGGAAAATAACTGTATGCTGCCTGCCTTGTGACAAATGTAATATCTGAGGAGCCAGTTTTACTATCTCATATTAATACCGTGATCACCCTTGATCGACCTTTAAGGAAGAGATGAAGACATATCCTAAAGAGCTAGTTGCATATTATGAGACAAAATGAAAGTAAATATTCAAAATCTGCTATTAATCTCACTTTTTTTTTTTCACAGATAAAATTTAATCAAACTATACATTGGGAAACAAACTTTTACTTAAAAACAAGTGAAATATTCCCTAAAAGCTACAAAATCTGGAGATCTGCCCCTCTGTTTTTAAACTTACCTTTACACAACCAGTAAGGACACTGCACCTCTGTGCAGTGCCTGTATTTTTACTGTAAGCACAATTTATTTTTGTCAGATCATGTTCACTTTCCTCTTTTAGCTTGCAGATTAAACAAGAGTGAGATTTCAGTCACACAGGGTACTAATGTAACTAGTGTCTGTAAAAATTCAAAGGTATTATTTCCATTGCATGAACCCACAAAGGTTCAGAAAACCTTACAACACATTTCCATTGAAAGTTATAATAGTTATGAGTTCACTGAGGTCAATAGGAAGCTCATTTCAAATTATGGAAGCTTTTCTGCAAAAGGATGTTAATGATTTTATGTAGTGGACAAAGAAATTCAAAATGTTGTACACCAGATGGCAATGTATTCTTAAAAATGGCTGAATTAACTGTTTCATGGAGATCATTAGATCATTGCTTCTTATTTCTGAGTAGTTTATCTATAGGACTGTCTGGATTAATCCATCACTGGAAGTGAGACCAATCCAGAAGATAGTGATTCAATTATCCTTATGAGCAGCTCTGACTCTTCACCTGAAGCTCTCAGCAGAGACCTTCATTTCACCAGAGTTTCAACTTCCTGTTTTAAAGGACAATTTTTAATATTATATACTCATATTGCTTAAATTGATATTTCAGATTTATATGAGTAGCTGTATTGTAAGGATGTTTTTATCTCAGAATTTCTAAAACAGTCTCATGAAGAAGGATGCTCCAAACAAATACTGTAGTAAAACAGCATTAGTTTTCATCTGCAAGTCAGTAAGCCTACAGTGGTTCATCTGACAACAATCAACCTAGTATCAAACCTTCTCATCTCTAAAAAGTTGTCAAAGATTGGTGTCTGTTCAACAGAAGCAGAGGTTAAAGCATACGTGAAATCCATCTCCTTCTGGATAAAAATAAATAAAAAATAAATAAATCTTGAATGTATTTCTTAGATTTTTCTTCTCAGCAGTAACACAGCTAAGAACTAAGCCACACTGGCACAAGTTTTGCATGGTGGTTGTGTTTTAAAATCTCAGAGGCTTAAATCTAAAAATCATTAAAATATTGAGCATACAACCATAATAATTAAAACTGTTTATCACAGGAATTCTTTGTCTCCATGCAGTGATTTGTTTTCAGCCTTGTTCTTCAGCAAGGAAGAAAACTGAAATGAGTCTTCAAATGCAATGATGAGAACTACACCCTTGACCATGGAGAGAAATCCAAACAAATACTTGTTCTACCTACTGAGGTTTCACCACCTCAAATACAGATTTCCCTTACACTTCATGTGTTATTTGTCTCCCAGAGAAGGTACTTAGGTATCAACAGATGTTCACTGAGGATCCAAGCTCTATTCCAGGGTCTTGGTCAGATCTCAGCTTTCTACAATGATGGCTGCAAAATTTCCTAATTGTCTCTTCCAAAGGTCCCATCTTAGTCACCCAGCTGAAAGACAGTAATAATCCTGCTTATCAAAACAGCTCTTTCTTTCAGAAGTAGTCCATTCCAGGAGCAAGATACCAGGAACTACTGTTAAGGTCATGATGTACATCTCTCAAGTCATGACACATTTGTAGGAACAACAGTTTACAAAAACCAAAATAACACATACCTTTAAAATTAAAAGCTATGCACAAAGATATCAACTATTTTAAAATACCAACAAAAAACCCAACAAACAAACAAAAAACAAAACGCAAACCCACATCCCCTAGCAAAACTTTATCTTTTCAAAAGCCTATGTATTTTCCTCAATTTTAGCATATATTAACAAATATTATGGCTTTTCTTACTGCATCTCCCTCAATTATTCTCAATTATTAAAAAATTTGGCTCAGAAAGTGAGTCCTATGGGATGCCAATGCAAGTGCTGATTCTTCCCACCTACTTTGTTTAATAAACAACTTTTGTGTTTCACTGATATGAGGATTTATGTCTTACCATCACTGCACTAGGAATGCATTTACAAAATAAATGATATGTGCCTGGACAGTACATATTGTTTTCAGCTGATGTATACATATGTTGTCCATATGGCTAGAAGTTTTTAGCCTGTCCTGAACACTTACAAATATTTTCCAATAGATCCTGTTATTCACTCTCTCTACTCTTCCTAATACAGGGATTTCTTTTTTTTAAGGGGATTTTATTTAAAATCTAAATATATTTGTGTCAGTTGTACATATCACTCCATGTTGCAATAAGTTTAAGAAATTTTCAATACTTTCTGTCTTTACATGTGCAAAGAGAACTCTACCAAGATGCAAAGTCAGCCCAGCTTCTATACTCACAGAATAAAAAGTTCAATGGTTATAGATTTTCTTTTAATGGCACAATATGCATTGTAATAGTTATTTGTCATCTAAGTCATTTCCAAGCAAGGAAATAAATATTTATTAACATAAACTGAAAAAACAAGGTACTTGCAGAGAGCATTGTGTGCAAATTCAATGCAATTCCACTGATTGTGAAGGGTATACAAAATATGGGTCAAAGAAGTAACATTTGTGGCTATTTTTAACCCAGGTCTAACCTCTTTGTCTTCTCATATGTGCAGGACCCCAAAATAAAATTTGAACACATATAAAAGAGCCAGAGTCCAAAACAGTGCTATTTTTCTCTCATTTTTGCAACAGTTCTGACCTGATACTTTTTCTCACCTATCCCTAAGAAACACAGACAATGCTACAGGTATATTGGTATACTGAGATGAAAATATTGTATTACCTGCAGTATATTTTATTATGCCTACCTTTGCAGCTATGGGTATGAAATTCCTGGTTCTTAACCTAAGCCACTTCGTTACTCATTACAGTACATTCATAAAGACAGGGAGCTCATCTTAGATGTCAAAAACTATTTTTAAGCAGGGAACCTGCTTAAAAATGTTGTCAAGCTGATTCTTAATACCACTGCTGCTGACATTGCTGATGTGAATAAGATCGAGCTGGTCAAAATTTTTCCTACCTAAGTTCTTTATTAATGTTGCTTCACAATTCCCTATATCCTTGTTTTGCTGCGTTAGTAAAAAGCCCAAGTTCTAATTAATTAGCAATTCCACTTAAATCAGCATATCCAGTAAAGAGTTTATTACCAAATAAAACATCTTAATCACAGAAGGACTGTTCCTGATGCTCCAGGGCATGGTTTGATAATGACATCCTGCGAGGCTGCTGCTAGTCCTGAGCTCTTGGCCAGAAAAAACTGACCACGAAGTCTGTGACACATTAAGTACATCTTGTGGGTCAGATAACAATGTTTCTATGCTGCAAATGCAAGTGTTTAGTGCATAATATATTAACTGTGCATCGTTAAACACAGAGCAATGGGAACTTGCATCTAACCATGTATGGTAATTTCAAGTTTATATTTCAGCTCATTTGTAGAGTAAGGCAAGAGGAAGAACCTACAATAAACACTTGTCCACTTCATTAAACATCATCAATAAAGGAACTAACAGAGAAGTTGCTATTTAAGGGTATAATGTTCTTACATATAGTCTCACAACAGAAAAAAAAGTCAAATAAACTTGGGGACACTAAACTCTTGTCTTCTGTCACTCTTCTCTTTGATGCCCACATATAGCCACATTGTCCTGCTGCTGGGAACACCTATCGTCCAGGGTGTGAGTGCTTCCCAGGGCAGTACAGAAATCAGTGTTAGCACTCAGCAGAGAATGCACTTTACCCATAACAAGTATTTAAGAATCAATGAAAGGAAGTACTTTTTCACACAACACATAATTACTTTTTGGAACTCATTGCCACAGGATGTTGTTATGGCCAAAAGCATAAATAGAGTTAAAGAAGAGACTAGAGAAATTCATGGAGAAAGGGTCCACTAGTGGCTATTAAAATATGACGGTCCAGATGCTGACTCTAGCTCAGGAAATCCCTGAGCCATTGATTGCCAAAATCTGAGGAGAGGAATGGACACACAACAGCAAGATAAGGCTCAGTACTGGAGTGTTATTCTTTTGTCTGGATATTTATTAATAAATAAATAAATAAATAAATCAGTGTTATATGGTTACTGTCAGTCCTACCCACGAAGTTTTGATCTCCAGGTAACTAAAATTTGGCAAAGAGCTCATGAAGTTGTTGGAAATAAGCATATCAACAGAAGACAGATTTTTTTTTTTAATACCTCAAGGCTGCAGTATCAGCTCTGCTTTTATAAAATATCTATTCAAGACACAAATGCAGGAGATCCAACTGCACTGAGCCCTGTTCACAGAGCTATGTGCTATTGTAACCTATAAATACTGCATAACCTATGAAAATAAATGTAGCTGAATGAAATCTGTAGTCAAGCATAATGAACACTTACCACTCAAGGCAGATTTAAGGTCACAAAAATACTAAATAATCCAAACCTTAGAGTCAATCCAGCTGCTTAAATGCAATCTATACATGTCATGGAGTAATGCAAGGGAAAAACCACCCTTAAAACCAGTAAGAAACACAGTTGTTTACATTTGATAGTCAAAATGTACATTTTGCATTACTGTTCATTTCCAGTCACATGCCATAAAGTCACATCTGCACCTAATGTTCTAGTCCCTCTCTTTGAACTCGTTTAAAATGTTTCCTTGGTCTTTTTAAAGGAGTGTAAAAATGAACTCAGACAACTAATTAAAGATCTGTTTTGTTTTTTGCCAAGATTCCTTTCCAGATTATTATGAGGGCCTCAAAATTTAGCTAAACAAAATAAGTGTTGGAAAAAAATTAGCAATTCATTAGAAAAAAAACATGCTTCTTGGCAAAAAAGGAAACTAATAGGAGACAAAGGCAATAACTGAAGTACTTCCTTATAGAAATATGCATGCATGAATGTCAACAATGATTTCTTATAGTCAGCATAAATTATATGAAATAGCATTAACTCTTTGTGTGTTCTACAATATATATGGCAGACCAGGATAGACAAAACCATTTGAAAAAGTCACTGCTGGGTCATGACTTAACCTTTTTTCTTCAGCAAAACATCTTCATGGCATTCCTGAGAGATGGAGAGTCTATAAAGTATAGGAAAAACAAAACCTTCTCTTGTTAGAAGTTATTGCCCATTTGGGAAACTCTAAATAAGAACACAAAGCATCAGCATAGGAAGACTACAATGCTTGGCCAGAAAAATAAACATCACATGCCTATGGGATTACTTTCTGGATTGATTCTGACTTCAGTATATTTCTTTCAGAATTTTAAAATTTCTAGCCAGTAATAGTCCAAAACCACAATTTCATCTTTTAATATTACATCAGAATTGTTTTATATACTGCCCAAATTACAGTATGTTACAAACAAAAATAAATCAATTAGAAAGCCCTGAAGACCAAACATATTACAAATGGCTCAGTCCTAAATCATTTGCTTGTAGTTTCACTGAGTAATATAAGACAGTTCATATGTTTAAGTGTGAAGGCTGAAAATACCCTGGGGAAAATGAAGCATGGATAATTGTTTCTAACATATCATTTACATGCTGTGAGCTATTCCCAACTGGCCACAGAGAATTCTGCACTAATTCATGGCTTCAGGTACAGAGAAGTGAGGAGTCTGGATACTAACCTGGCATTCAGGGAGTAATAAGACTTGATTGAGATTGAAAAAAAACCAACTTTACTAAGTAATGAAAATTACATCTTAAATTGTCCATATCAGACAACCAATACAAATACAATTTGTCAATACAAAGGAAAGTCTTTTAGAGGAAATGCAAGACTGAAACTATTTTAGGAAAATAACTAAGCATTTACCTGGAGGGGCCAGTGGGTGCAGTGCTCCATGTGCACAAGGCAGCCGGCTGCAGCCTCGTGCCGCAGCTCCCTTGCACCTCTGCATTCCACAGCTTACATCCCTGCCTGACTCAGAAGGAAATATTTGATTAAACCTTGAGTCAATTCACTCCTTAATATTTAGCAGTGGCAGTACTTAGGGGAAACCACACATATGTCACTAAGATGAATATCTGCTAAGGTACTTCCATATCATTTTACATTGATTTCAAAAGAACTTCTACTTAAAGTAAAAACCCATCAGTTTCTAGTCCTCCAGCAATCATAATTGCCTGATATAAGCCCACTGGAGTCTACTGGAGTCTTTCCAACTGTTTTATTATGTCTGGGGATCAAATATATCAACTGAACTGACTAGGTAGTAACACCAGGGCAGATTGCCTAGGACTCCAGATGAGCTTCCCGTCAGTTTCCCACAGCTCTTCTCCCCAAAGAGCTCTCTCATTAGGAAATAGCAACAACTATAATTCCACTGACTTTGGATAAGGCAGTAAGGCTTGGGACTACTGTGCTTACACTGTGAGTTGAAGGCTTCCTCTTGATAAGTGTTTGAAGGATAGCAGTTTAATTATTTTCCAGGGACTTATGTTAAGAGGAGAGATGAAGACATGGGAATAAAATATATGTCAGAAAGTAAACACGTTTTACACGATTGTGTTTCTCAAATAATATATCTCTCTAAAATAAAGGAAAATATTTTCAGTCTTTTCGCTAATACAAATGGTTCAAATCACTTGTCCTCACATAAGTATCTAGTGCCATTTGGGATACACAGAAACCATTGTGTGGTCCTGGAAGCAGAGAACTATTCTTCCTTTTGTAACAAATAATCCATTTAAGATAATCTAATTCTGAATTACAAAGCACAAGTGTCACAGTAAAGTTTAAGTAGCATTATCAAAAAAAGGTAATTTCATCATAAGTACCATTAATTTAACAGTGACGTTTTCTGAGACACATGTTGGAGAAAAACTGAAGTACCAGCCACCTATACTTTCCAGCATATTAGTGCTGAACTTGAAAGATAATTTCTGCACGGGCGAATTTGTAAACTATGCTCTAAAGAATAGAAAATTTATCTCATTGCTGGGCTTACTTGGCCAAGTATTACATTTTTACCTGAGTAGTTTCTGTGTTCACATAAAACAGCAAGTGTCTTCAACAGGATCACTGAATTTCCTAGATGGCAAAAGACCTTTAAGATCATGACAGTTAAGGCAAAGTCATCTAAGGTACACTTTGGTTGTATGTGAATAACAAGGTAGTGTAATGTTCACTAACAGGGGAAAAAAGTATTAAATTATGAAATTTTTCAGCCAGATGGGGCTCCATACAAATATTCATGCCTATAGGTAACCCTGTATGAATCTGTAAATCCCTTTCAAAAGTTGTCCCAATAAGATTAAATGTCATTGAATATTAGACTTCTAAAAGTTACTGTCCCTTTTGTGAGGAAATGGTTATTTTAAAATATTGAAGGTGTTTGTTAATTACCATCCAAAAGCCTCAAAATACAATTCTGTAAGATATTTTCAAAGAACTAGAGCTGTCATCCCCTCAATTTAAACTGAAACAGCTCTTAGGATCACACACTATAATCATTTTTTCAAAGGCCACCAGTAAATATCAACAAAATTCCTAAATAAGTATTTCATCTATATTTGAGAAAACAATATTTCATGAATAACTTGCAGAGCAAACTGAGGAATAAAGGTTACATTAACAAAGTATCTTGAGAAATTTCCATTGTCTTAAGTCTGCTTCTGATTTAAATTGTGCTGTCAAAGAAACCTAATCTTGCAAACTGATTTAAATCAGCAGAAAAGAATCAATTTATCACTTCCTATAAGACCTTGGTGATCTTTTGTGTGTCCTTGGCACCAGCTGTGTCTTCCCTCTACACTAGCAGCACCCTTTAGTGTGTACTGACTCAGCTCCATAGGTCCTTGTGCCTGTTTACATCCAAGCTGCATCATTTCACTTACACTAGACACATCTTGGACTTTTACATAGAGTACATTTTAGATTTCTGGAGTCTGTTGTTTCAGCAACTGGTTTCAAGCTAAATGGAAAAACTCCAATGAGAAGTCACCCAGCAACATATCCATAGGTGACAGTATTGTGGAATTCTGCAATTTCACACCCTCATTCAGATGTAGGCCTTCAGTCAAATGTCTTTTGCTGGTCTATGTGACCTCTCTCTAAGCAAGAAACTTTTTAACATGCAAGAGGTAAATAATTCCAAATGCTGTGTGTGAGAGAACTACATGTTCCACTCCAAAATAGATCTCAGATGTTTTCTAGCATGTGTTCTACATTCTTTCTAGATAGTATAGGAGGATCATGGAGAGATTCATATAAGCAGGGCAGGTGTACAGTACATATGTTTGCCCCTATAGGCACATAACAACCTAAGATCATAATGTGATCCTGTTAGAACACCATCTCTGTTTACCAGAAAATTATTATATTGCAATGGATCCCTGAACTTTGTTAATTTTGCAACATAGAATGGAACAAAAATTGCTCATCTCACTTTTTGTTTTATGGAAGTAGGCAAAACCAGCTAGTACTATTAGACTATTATACTTAGTATATACTAAGTATATACATTTTTTTTTTCCATAAGCATATGCATTCATCGGCTTCAGATTCCAGTTGTATAGATACATTCAAATAGGATATAAAACTAGAAACAAAACTCATACAAATCCAAAAAATTCTGGCTGAATAAAAGTTTTATATAAATAATGTCCCCAAAAAATAATTATTCTAAGGTTTGAACCAATTCCAGTTTCCAGAGTACTTAAAACTTGGCCCCAACTTGATGGAACGTGACCCAGGATCACCAAGAGATTGGCAAAACCTAGGGAACCTGGCCTGAGAATATAACAAAAGCCAAAGCCCAGAGATATTTATATTGTCAAGGTGTCAGTATGCTTTAATGTCACTGAGACAGTGACTGCCTAACCCCCACCATTTCCTTTCTTTAGCATATTGCATACACCTGAAAAATGTTAATGGAACTGAATTGCTAAATGTTATAATAAAATATAATGCTTAATCAAAACAGGGTAAAAGCATTCATATGATAAAAAATAGGATTTATTGCAGTTATTATTATTTTGGTAATGAATGAGAGTGCCATGTTTAAAATACAAGAAAACACAGCACATCTGGAATCTGAGTTACTTCTCTGTGCACAGTACTTTTAATAGAACCTTTGGTTCTGTCAGTTCCCACAACTCCTCCTTACATGCCTCTGACTGACAGCAATGCCCAAAGCAGCTGTCTGATGCAAATCAGATGATTCAACATCTTCATTGTATGACACAAAACAGCTGGACATAGAAATCTTATTTTCTGTAGGTGTGAATTCTGTTAGGTACTTGCATTACTAGCTTGTTAATATCTAAGCAGATCATGAAGTCATAGTGTAGCTTTAGTAATGACTGGGTCAGATGATGCCTAGTGATTAAATGGCACTTCTTAATCCTTAGATTAGGAAGAAAAAAAAAAGTCATCGTTAACTACACCAACTTTAGGCTAAAATGAGGAAAGAAAAAGGGACAGAGTAATTCCAGAGTGTAAATTTAACCTGAAGGTAAAATCACGCACTAGTCATGGAAATTGTCTGGTTAGGGCTATGTTGAGAAATGTATACATCTAAGTAGACACCCATTTTAAAATAACCCTGTAGTCAGAAGGACTGGCTGGATAGGATTCCTACTGATTTGGAATAGGATGGAGTCACTGTCATTTTAGTGTGAGTTATTATAATAAAGAACAGCATCACCATTACACCATTACATACCCTTGCACATCTTTGAACAAAGATATTAGGTCATTTTAATGCAAGAAGAGATTACATAGTCTCTTCATTTTGGACAGAGATAACAAAAAGGAGAAGTGTTAGAGGCCTATAAAATACTAAATATGCGGAGAAATTGAATAGGGAAGCACTACTTACTGTCTTCCTTCATATAATAATCAGGGAATACCCCATTTATTTATCAAGCAGAAAGTTTAAAACAAACAGAGGAATTTTTCACACATAATTAAATCTCATGCAAAATTAAATGGTGGGACTCATCATCACAGGATGTTGTGGAGGTCAAAAGTCCAAAAGGTTCCAAAAGGCATCAGAAATTATCATGTAGACTAGATCTGTTCAAGGCTACATAGTATAACAGTCCAGATGAGACCCACAGGTCAGGAAATGCTTAAAATGGCTGATTGTCATAAACGAAGGTCTCATTCCAGGGAAGTTAGCAGATTAAGCTTACTCTATTTCTATCAAATTTATATTAAGTGCCTGCTACTGGTCACTGCAAGGCATTAAAGTATGATGGATAGATGTTCCAATTCAATATTGCATTACTTATGTTCTTTTCTGCTTGCTATTTATATGCATGAAAAGTAAATACTGAGTGATTGCCATTTTGACTTGGTAGGTTCTTAAATTGGATAAAAGGCAAAACCATGTGCACAGCAATGATCAGATGCTTCCTGGAGCACCGTGACAAGCAGAGTGAAGAGTTCCAGTTCTCCTATTGCTTACAGTTTTCCTATTGGTTAAGAATTCAAGAGGAAAAAGCAATGTTCCTTTTATACTCCTCAAAAGTAGCACACTTTGAATGACTTCTGTATTTTTCTGTCTAATCCAAATATCCAGATTCCAAAAGTATTGTATGTATTCTATTAGTAAGGATTTGACAAGTTATCTATATCACCATGGATTGCAACATCTAAACCATTTCCTTTAAAAGCAAGTTTTCCTCAAAGAACCTGATGACAGTTATGAAATACTCTGACACATACTGAAGATCACCAAAAAAAACCCAAAAGAAGCAGACTTTGCTGCATTTTGTCATTACTGCACAGTGTTTCAACTGCAAAGGAGTACAATTACATGTTTAAAAAAGATAGCATATGTCAACTTAGTACATCATGTTAAAATACAGCCCAAGTCTATAATACTGTGGTTCAATAAGTAAATTTCCAGTTTTCGTTACCATGTTTATGGAAAGAAGTGCTATGGTTTAACATCAGGCAGAAAAGTTTCCATAGGCAATGACCATAGCAACAATAACAAGATGCATTTTGGTAGCCAATGCATGTGGTAGTTCTATTAGCTTGGAATTTTCAAGCAAGAATCCCCAAAGATCAGCTGCACACAGGAGCTGCTTAATTTTGTGTCAGCTACATGTACTTTTTTTCCAACCCAAAACTGTGCAACTAATTTGGCCAGAAAATTAGATAGTTCCTGGCAATTTTACGTGCTTGGAAGAACATATGCTAAGTAACTTTCTAGTTCATTTTGTCCTCAACATATTAAAAAAAAATAAAATACAAATGATTAGAATAAGTTACAATAAAATAACCTTCAGTTTCACAGCTATTAATCAATTCTGAGGATTAAGGTTATTAACAAGGACTTGGATGCCCAGGGAGGTGGTGGAGACACCATCCCTGAAGGCATTCAAGGTCAAGCTTGAGGCTCTGAGCAACCTGATCTAGTTGAGGATGTCCCTGCTCACTACAGGGTTTTGGACTAGATGACTTTTAGAGGTCCCTTTCCACACAAACCATTCTATTATTCTGTAAGTGGTTCAACCAGCAAACATGAGCATGCTCCAAATGAATTTCTACAAGCTCACAAAATACAGATGTGTGTAGCAGATAACATACCCTGAGGCTGTTTTGATGCACAATACAGGAATGTGTGGTGTGTATGCAACCCTTCTAGTTTGTTTATTACTTGCCTAGGGCTAGGCTCAGTCTAGCTCTTCCTACTTTTTCTCTTCTCTCCCCTCCCTCAAGAATATCACAGCTAGAAAATCAGATTCACATGGAGAACTGTGCCCTCCAACAATGCAAAAGGTCAAAGCAAAGCTTTCCCAATCTATCATCTCCACTATTTCTGCCTTGATTGGTGCACTGGTCATGAGGGGGTTTATAACAGTAATGCAGCTTTTCTGTTACTACCTTTGTCTGTTGCTCCTGGGCATCTCTTCTGCTTTGGTTTCTGGTCCTTTCCACATCATACTTTTAACATATCTATTGTTGCAGCCTCTTCACTAAATAACAGGAATGTATAAACCATCTGTAAAAATATTTTTTTGAGGGTATGGAAGATTAATAGAAAATAATAGCTTCTGCCATTACATGAGATTAGAAGCACTGTCCATACCCAAAGAGCCCTAATAAAAATGTTGGATCTCACGGGTCAGCAAACTGATATAACTTCAAAGTTTGACCTTTTTTGAGCAGAGATCAGAAGACTTCCAAAAGTCCTCTCTTATATCTCTCTAACCTGCAAAGACATTCTGGTTACAATACTCTTTAAAGAATAAATCAATTTATAATAGTCACTTATTTGTATGAATTTCCATAATAACTACCTTGTAGGAACATACTCGAGGCCCAAACAAGAGTTTTCTTCTCTGTAACCACCTAGAGAAAATAATGGTAAAAAGGAAAGTGAATAGGTAGCTGCAGTGCTGTCATACTTACAGAACTGGAAAATGAAGATTCCAGTAATATGCAAGGACAAAAGTGATGCATTCTCAATGTTTCATTGCAGACATCTCCTTGGTAAATCTTCCACAGCTTCTGTGGAAGCTGGTTGGAAACAGGGATCCCAATAATATAAGTCTGTACCGAGTAGGATTTTTTTAAAGACTGGGTCTTACATCCTATGAAAGTTAAGAAAGAAAATTTTAAAAGTCCATTACAAGAGTTGTTGTTCATAGACGCTCTCAAGAACAGCAGGGAAGCTTAAGAAGGAAGTGGGCAGACAGAAACATGAGAAATACATGTTTGCATGCACCAGAAGATCTGGAAGTGTGAAGGCTCTAGGTCATCTAGGGAATCTGAAGCACTCCACCAGGAGTGGCTTCAGTGGCTGCTCCTTGGGCAGGAAATCCTGCTTGCTTAGCCCCAGCAATCAAGGCCAATAACCAATTACTATCTTGGTAACAAGCAAAGAAACTACCCTACTGATCAAATCAAAACAAAACAAAAGAAATCCCACAAACAAATAAACAAACAAAAACATCCCAAAAACACACACACAAAATACAACCCACACACACACACAAAAACCCCAAAACAAACAACAAAAAACATAACAACCAACCAAGCAAAAACACAAACAAAAACCAGCAGCCAAATAAAATAAAACATTTTTTAAAAGAAAATAAACATTTTTTTTTAAAATGCTCTAAGGACTCTGCTTGTTCTTTGTAGTGCTGTTTATACATTTCAAAGACTAGTGCTTCTGGGACTTGCCACTGAGGAAGCTGGAAGAATGCTTCTGATGACTTGTGAAGAAAGTGCCATTGCAAAGGGCTCCAACTGCACTACAGAAAAGCTGCCAGAGCTCATTTGATTCAGAGGTTACTACACCACATTACTAACCCACATATGTACTGATGATTCCTCTGAGACTAAAAGAGAGCAGATCAATAACCACTAGAGCCAGAGGCTCAGATTATATTCTCAACTCTTCCATATGTATGAAAAAACTAGACAATGACTGACCTCTTTTGGATAATATGATGTATACACATGCTTCCAGGGAGGGAAAGGGAAAATAAAAGTAGCTAGTATAAGGAAATAAAAATAAACCCTTTGGTAGCACTTTGACCCCCTTCTCTAAGCAGCAAAGAGACTGCTGAATAAAGATGGTGTGACATCCAAAAAGAAAATAAAGAAACGTTTATGATACAGTCAGCTGAAACTCTTGAAGAAATTTCAGTCATTGAGGATTATTGTTAAAGATAGCATGAGACTCAGGGAAAAAAAAAAGGTTACTTATACAGTTGCTGAATGCTTAACATGGCTTCATCCTAAAGCAAAGAATGCTAGCAAAATTTGGAAGCCTTCAGATCAGCAAAATCATGACCTGATTAGAATAAGAGACATTTATAAAATACAGCTTTCAGAAAGATTTCACTTGTTCAGAATGAAGTTCAGAACTACATCCAGTTCTGAGGCCCCCTAATACAAGAAGGACATTGAACTGTTGGAGTGGGTCCTGAGGAGGGCAACTGATATGATCACAGGGCTGGAGCACCTTCCCACTGGAGACAGGCTGTGCGAGTTGGGTCTGTTCAGCCTGAGGAAAAAGTGTCTCTGGGGATACCTTATAGCAGCCTTCAAGTACCTGTAAAGAACCTACAAGAAAGCCAGGGAGGGACTTTTCACAAAGGCTTGTGGTGACAGAACAAGGGGTAATGGCTTTAAGATGGATAAAGGTAGATTGAGACGAGATAGTAATAAGGAATTCTTTACAGTAAGGGTGGTGAGATGCTGGAACAGGTTGCCCAGGGAAATTGTGGGTGCCCCTTCTCTGGAAGAGTTCAAGGCCAGGCTGGATGAGCAACCTGGTCTAGTGGAAAGTGTTCCAGCTCATTGCAGGGTGGTATGAACTATTTGATCTTTAAGGTCCTTTCCAACACAAGCCATTCTATAATTCTATGAAAATACAGTAGGAAGGTGATTTAGGTATTACCTGGAAATCATGGTTATATATTCATGTAGTATTTAGGGTAGAGCAAAATAGTGCCTACGCTCCTTTTAAGGACAACAGTGGTTGTCCATAGGTACCCAAAGCAGTAACAAGTGGACAAGATTTTTTATGGGGGCAACCAGTGTAAATACCCAAAGCATAAGAGCTAATACTAATGGGAGCTCTAAAACAGAAAGGGAAAATTAACATTTCTATACTAGTAAACTAATGATTTATTAACTTTCGCAGGTAAATATTAGTTTTAACCTAAAGTTTTCTTTTACCTCTCTTGACAATTTTAAATCTATTTCAATATTCACCTGCACAATTATGCCCCCTTTCAGAGAAGATAAATATATGTCCGTTCTTGCTTTCAGTAGGATTTATTAATTGAATAATACTTCATATTTCTTGTATTTTACTATATTTCCCTTTATCCTCTGCATCAGAATATTATTAGGTATATCTTCAATGCACAGAAAAAAAAATAATCTATGTTTAGAGAGAAAAGTTATATGCCCTAAATATATGATTTTTTTTATGCAGCACATTGAAATATGGAATAAATACAAATGTGTTGTTGTTTAAAGATTTTCCCTGAAACATGCACAATGCATTTGACTTGAATGTTAACATTAATACTTCTTAGTACATGTGGACTGTGTAACACAGAAGTCCCAAAGTACTCCGTGGAGAAAATCTTGTTTACTATTTTCATGCTTTCACCAAGTATATAGAACTTAAAGTGTGGTTTTGGGAGGAAAAAGAAAAAAATATGAAATTTCAATCAAAACAAGATATGACTACATGACTGCCAAAATCTAGGCAGGAAGTCTATAAATGTAACTGTGGAGTTTCCCAAGTAATTAAAAGGACAAAAATCAAAATCCAGCTACAGAAAAATGTATCAAGCACAGTTGTATATTCAGTATCTTTGTAGAATTAAAAAATCCCTCTCCCCTTCCCCTAGATCCTTTACTTCAAAGAGAACAATTGAACGGGAGAACTCATTAAAAGAAAAAAAAAATTGCTGAAAATATTTGCAGGCCTGAGGGAGACATTTTGGAGCAAGTTATGATCTTAGCAAAAGAAAGAAAAAATAAATACAATTAAATAGCAGAAAAGAAGAAAATTAAAAAAAATAAACAAACCAGTTAAATAACTACATCAGCATCCAACCAGAGGGAATCAGTAAAACTGTAAATGTAAACTAGTGCAAGACAACCAAAAAGCATTAATAAAAATAGTGAACAAGGGAGTGTTTTATGTCACACTCAAAGAATTGTGGTCAATGGCTCCATGTCCACATGGAGGCTAGTGACAAGAGGTGTTCCTCAGGGCTCTGTTCTGGGTCCAGTGCTGTTCAACATCTTTGTCAGTGACATGGACAATGACATTGAGTGCACCCTCAGTAAGTCTGCCGACGACACCAAGCTGTGTGGTGACCTGAGGGACACCGCTTGTCACCAACTGGATTTTACTCCATTCATCACCACCCTCTGGGCTTGGCCACCCAGTCAGTTTCTAACCCAGAGAAGAGTCCTCCTATCTACGCCATGAGCTGCCAGCTTCTCCAGCAGAATGCTGTGGGAAACGGTGTCAAATGCCTTACTGAAGTCCAGGTAGACA
>JANHGL010006392.1:0-25538 GCA_024611195.1 Ceyx melanurus
AGGGAGGGGGAGAGAGAGGGAGAGAGGGGGAGAGAGAGAGAGAGAGAGAGAGGGAGAGAGAGAGAGAGAGAGAGAGAGAGAGGGGGAGAGAGAGGGGGAGAAAAGAAGAAAGAGAAGGAGGAGAAAGACAGAGGAGAATAAACAACTTTGTTCTAGACCAGCAAGCATAAATGCATCAACATGTCTCCTTTCCAAAAAAACAAAAAACCACTCAATTAGTCACTGAGAGCGAGATGCACATTTTTCCCAACATACACAAAAGGAAAAGACAAAGCAGCAGGAAGCAAAAAGGATTCTGGCAGCAGATGCGCAAAGACAAGCTCTGTCTGTATAAACAGCAAGTCTGTGTGGCTATGATGGCTAGAAACACAGTGACAGGAGGTCTGCGGATCACCGCATGTCTCATGACAAGACAGATTAGCATTCAAAACAGAAGCATTGTCAAAGATGGAATGGAGATGAATAAAGTGGTCACAGCCAGTTGCTGGTCTCTCCATCATTGGAAGAGCAGTAACGTAGCAGGAGAAACCAGGAAGCTTTTGTGGATTCATTTGCTTCAAGTTAGATGGATGCACAACTGTTAAGGAGGCAAGGCTGCCCAGGAGGCTGAGCACAAGATGCAATCCCAGCTCCTCACAACAGCAGAGTCCTGAAGCATTCCCATCCCCAAAGCATTACCCTTTTCAAGTAAGAATGCTCAGGGCAGAATGCTGCTGTGAGAGTTTGTACTATCCACATGTCAAAAATTAAAGATGTATGGTCAAGCTGTAGGCGAATCAAGAGCTTCTCTTTGTTTGGTTCTTAATCTCTTATATAGATGAGCAATAAAAGGAAAGAAAAGTACAAGGCCAAACAAAAAGTACTATGTACTGTTCAAGTCTAATGATTTATAGAAAGAAAACAAAGAATTCTAGAGAAACTACAGCAGATACAGAAATGGCTTTAGGGAGTCACTATTACAGATTGCCCCTAAAATCAATATTATAATGGAACATGTCTCCTTCCCTCAAAGATTTTCTATCAAAACCTAAAACCCAAAAATATTGTGAGCAAAACCTAAGAATCTTTCTGTACCCTTTGGCCAAAAACCTGACAGGTTTTGTTTTGTTTTTCTTTATTTTTTTTTTTCCCAATAAATAGCAGGATTTTCTCTTATGGGAAAAAACACAGATCTACTGAAATCAGCTCTGAAGTCTACAAGTATTACTTATTATTTTCTCAGTCCTTGATGGCAGTCACAGGTCAGTATGTTTCCCAAACTCAGTTGCAGAACTTCTGATATTTCACTAAACATGGCAAAGCGTCTACATCCCATTTTTATTATGCTCTGCCCAATGAAGGACAATTATCTGGGAGAATTATAGAACTATGATAACCACTGCTATCTCCCATTCTAATTAACTCAGTACAAACATGCAAGTGATACAGCCTCACTCACTGGTTCCTCATCCTTGTTCTGTATATGATCAACGAGAGACAAGTTACTGAATCAACATTATTTAAAAGAACCTGTAGTGCAGCTAATAAGATACTCCTTCCTGCTCTAATATTCTGATGTAGCTTCATGCTCACTATGCTTAACAATAGTAGAATTAAACTCATCTCATTCTGCAGAGGAGGCTCAGGGGAATGCCAGGGAAGGAAAGGACGGGTGTTTCAATTTCTTCTCTTGCCGAGAATGAATTCTGCCTCATATAACTGCTGATGAATTGTTGTTTTAAGAGAGTTTGTTAATTTCCAACAGGCAGAAGGCATGAAGAGGGACCTCCTTATCTTTAATGGATGTTATTGAGCAACACAAATGGCTCACGTTTAAATGAATGCAGAAACATCTTGTCTGTTTTGCCATGATAAGACTGTTCTTTCTGCACAGCATGGGTTCAGCTCCTTCTGTTAAATAAAACAACTGGTTTTGTTCAACTTAATAGCTGGCAAACTTTCCAAGGTTCAAAGGCTGAAGTGAGCTCAGAGACATGAACTGGAATTTACTTAGGTCCTTCTTGATTCTTCATGAGCAAAATCTATCTAAAGAGCTTTGACATATGACTGAAAATATAGTTTAAAGCAAAAATGGTCACAGATAATATTGATGTACTTAACTGAGGATAAAATCTCCATTAGATTGCAAATTTTCCCAATGCGAGAATTCTTCTAGCCCCAGCTGCTGGAAAGAAACAAGAGCTTGCAAGAGTCCCCATCAAGATGCATCTTTTGAAATCCAAGGGGGCCATGTGGGATGAGATATGGGGAAGAGGAAAGGCTGGGTCCAGGAAGGATGCTCATTCTTTGATGCCAAAAGGTGTTTTGTCACTGAAATGGCTACAAAATTATTTCCAGAATCAGAATATATGAAAAGGTCACACCTAAACACTCTGAACAGTGGTGTTTTTTTTAAAAAACCCTCCCAAATATTTCTCTTCCTGTCATCCAAAAGCAAGAGAGGTTTTCTCCCAAACTGAAAATTCACACATTTTCCCAGAGAGATTAGAGTGCTATACAACAAAGGCCAAAACCTAAGCCAAATCTCACACAAAGTGTGAAAATATTCTTTGTTAGCCAGAGGGTACAAAATAGGACACTGCTGGCAGCCAGGCAGCCTTGCTTTTGATTAGCCTTGCCAAGCCAAGACAGTATGGGAGATCCTCATATGCCTCAGGAGATGCATTATTCAATATATTAATTAGAGAGCTGTCTTTCATCACTGCTTGCTACAAAGTACCACAAAGAATTACTCTGGGACTGTTACTGACAGGCTGAAATTAATTTGTGTTTGAGTTCACGTGCATCAGAGAGAGACAGAATGAAGTCAGCCCAGGCAGGATGCCCGAGTCTGCAGTACAGCATTTAAACTTCCAAACACTGGCCTGTGAAACACAGCAATGGAGTTTCAGCATCTTACCTGGTACCAGATCTTATCTACTGCACAAGAAGGAAACGGATCCTTCTACCATGCACTAGACAGACATGGCATTGAAATCCAGTCTTAACTGAGAGAATCAATCTTAACTAGGAGAAATATTAAACAACTTCCTCCTTAGATCTTACTCTTCATGCTACTTAGGGTCAGAGCTCAGCCAAAAAGCATAGTCAGTACCTTGAACTTCAGAAAAGGAAAATTCCAGTTCTTCTAGAAGTTAGTTAATAGGATACCTTGGAAAACAGTCCTTAGAGACAAGGGGGCAGAACTGAGCTGGCAGATTTTTAAGAACACTCTTCAGCAACTACAAGAGATCTTGATCCCCAGGTGCAAGAAATCAAGCAGGAAAGGGAAGAGGCCAGTGTGGTTAAGCCAAGACCTGCTGGTCAAACTAAAAAGCAAGAAGGGGCTTCACAAGCAGTGGAAGCAGGGACAAATATCCTGGGAAGAGTATAAGGATACTGCCCAATTATGTAGGGATGAGGTCAGGAGGGCCAAGGCATTGTTGGAGAAGAATAGGAATGTATAATGTTCACATTAATTCTAAAATATCTTTGTTTTAAACTTTAAAAACAAAACAAAACAAAAACCCAACTCTATTGGGGTGTTTCTATTTCACTATTGTTTATTGGCCGAAATACTCTTTCACTATTTCAGCCAATAAAAAGTATTCAGATTTTTATAAAGGTTCTATTTCAAACTGTGCCACTGAGCTACTGTGTAATCACAAACTAGTCAGCTATGACCTCATTTGGAAACATTAAATATCTGTAGTGTCAACTGCCTCAATTGTAATAAAATTAAAACAAAATCCTTAACCTCACAGTTCACTATCTTGCCTGTCTCTTAAATGAAAAGAAAAATAAAATTGGTCTTATTATCACCATGGTGTTGTGATCTTTAATTAACAAATGTGATTTTGCAAGAAAATCTTTCAATATATGCCAAGACCTTTTAAAAAGGTCTCATCTCCCTTGAACTCTTATTACAGAGCTTGAGGCTAGAGTTTTAAAATTTTGATCTCAGTCTAGTACAGTTCATGGTAGCGGTGGCTTGAGTAACACATTTCAGGTTTGTTAGCATTACTCTCTCGGAGAAAATCCTTTCCCAGGTGTTCTCACCCACAGGGCATGGGAAGCAAGTCCCTTAACACAGGCAAACACATCATTAGCCCGCAGGAGCCTCTAGTAATAGGTCCCTGTTCAGCTCTTCATGTGTGGTCGACATGATAGCCACTGGGTATGTACTTCAGTGACGCTATAGCTGGTGTTATCCATGGCTGCCAATCTAGAGTTATTCCTTCTATCCATAGTTCCATGTATGGTATGGTTTTAATTCTGAAAAACTCTACTACAGGATTACTGAATAGTCAATGTGACATTTACAAGACTATGTTTTCTTAACACTAAACTTGGCTGTAAAAAATCAGGCGATGTTTCCCCAGCACTATGCAATGACACCATCTGGTAGTTAATGATTAGTGGGATTTACAGGAGAGACAGGCACATATTTGACTAACCATTTCATTGCTGGCAAACCAGTCAAGTAAAAGTAACTTTAGGTGTATCCAAGGTCATTTCTGGAACTGCTGCTAAAAAAGTCTGTGTGGACCCGAATCAGCAGTGGGATTAGGAACTATCAGTGCTGTCATAGAGATGAGGAAATAAAACCAGACATAAACTTCTACCCAACTGCAGGTCCAAACCCAGATCATACATTTCAAAACATTGAGATATATCCCTTACACTCTACTACGTTAGTGTGAGATATACACACCAGCCTCTGCTACAGTCTTCATTAAATTCAAGGTACAACTGAGTAGAAATACACTGGCTAAATTTTATCACTGTTCCTATTCAGAATAATAACAAAAAGGACTGAAAACCTTACTCTCAAGAGACAAAATTTGCTAGCTCAATAATTGTGACAGGAAACTCATAAATCCAAAGCATAGCATAGACTAGGTGGATGCACAGTCTCTTCCCTTCTCCCAGTTTTTAATCCCTGGAGTTCACAATAATTATAGCTGGCATTCATGGATGCCAAAACAATTATAAATCTGTTAGGTTATCACAGAAAGAGGAAAGAAAAAAATCCAGGGAGACTTGGTGAAGGAATCAGCAGTGTATTTGAGAACTGCATGTTGCACCAGTTTTCCTATTTTCAGTTAGAAACACTGATCCTTGAACCCAGGCTAGTACCTGTCCTATTTTCCTGCTCCTGCTGCCTCTCCCCTCCTGCCTTGTTGATACTTTCTGATGAGTTTTCATCACTAATGTGTATTTCAGTGTCTTTTACTGACAAGGCTCATCCACGTGGATGTGTGTGATATATCCTTATAATATAGTGATCTAAATATGCCCACAGCAATCAGAAATGCTGTGCAGATTTCTTCTTCTCTTCCTTGTTAATGGAATTTCCCCACTCTCCCTCTCCCAGACCTTGTCAGAATCATCTGAAGGCCCAGAGAGCATGTTTAAAATAAGTAAGAGATAAAAGGGTACCAGATGTACCAGAAAAAAAAATAAAAATAAATAAAAGAACAAAAAACACACACATAAAAAACCCAAAACAAAACCAACACAAACAACAACCAACCAACCACAACAAAAGAACAACAGCAACAATAAAACAATGGAAAGTGGTCCCAATCCCACCACTTCATATTATCCAGTGATGATAGGAGGCATCCTGTGGCATTGAATGAATATGGCTCTTTCCTCTGCACAGGATGGCAATCCCTGTGTCTGTTGAGAAGACACAGTCATGGCCTCCAAAGACAGGTGGACAGGGGATGATATTCACAGTCATGTAGCTGGTTAGCCAGAGAGCATAGGTCACCTTGTAGAATTCCACATTTTAAAGAATTAAGCCATAAGATTATAAAAAGACTTCATATGCCACTAAAGAATATTTTAACTTTCTAGCACTCCTCAGTTTTTTAATCCACTATTGTAGCACTTGATACCACAGTATTTGAGTATGTCACCCACTGCATCCAACAACAGGAAAAGGAATACTCTCCTACCCTAGTCTTGCTTAGAGGGTAACAAGGCAAAGTTAGCTTGAGTCACCCAATGTGCCATGGAAAAGCTGTGGTCTAGGAAAGTGCTGAACAAGGCTTGGTAAATGCTACAATAAACAAACTATCCTGAACACCTGCTTAGTCCTGTTGTCTCACCACAGGAAAGGCAGAGGCAGAAAAGCAAGTTAAGGACAATCTAAATCCTTTGAGTTCTTATCTGAACAGAGACAGTATTTAGTCATTACAGAATAAATCATGTGTTTTACAGATAAGAAAGCTTCCCCAAGATTTCTACAGCACAAAATGTGGACTATATTTTTTAATATCCCTCCACATGACAGCACAGGTGTCTAAGTTACAGTGCAAAAATTAAGCAGGGCCCTGAGGAAGCTGCAGAAACGTGTCTTAAAAGAAAAGAACATTGAGTAGGTCTTTAACAAACTTTGCAACTATGCTGGTTCCAGTTATCTCAAGTAATTTTGGTGTGATGAGTGATCTGGGAATTTCTGCATCACATTATCGTAAGCTCCTATTTCCAGCCTTACAGGCTCATATGTTATTAAAATCTCTGAGGCCAAAGCATGTGGGAGCCAAATTTGGATGCCGCTACTCAAATCAAGTAACACATTCTGTTCAAGCTTTGTCACTGCCATCAGTGGGTGTAACTAACAAATGAATCACTACTATAGAATTAGGGATCTCAAATTCTAGTTTTTATAACTATGAGTGGCCCAGAGGTGAATCTCAGCTCATGCAATGTCCTGGTTTGAGTTAGAACAGAACAATTTTGTTCAGTAATTTTACTTTTCATCTTGTCTTTTTTTCACAGATAGTGTCTGCTTCTAGCAATGATAACGCCTGATGTTTAGAGTTACTACCAAAGATTTCTATGCAAACCAAGGCCATGGCTGGATCTTGTGTGTCACAGAAAGTAAAAGGCCATACCTGCAGGGAGGAGCAGACAGGACAGGTGACCTTAAACTGAGAAATGAGGTATTCCATTCCCTATATGTCATATTCATTATAAACCTAAGGGATCACGAGGGTCAAATACTCTTCTTCAATGGTCAGAGTCTGAGGAGGTGTCTGTCCATTCTGCCTTCAATCCTGATCCAGCTGTGTTCCTGAATTTAACTCCTGTCTGCTGCTGAGTCCAGTCTGGGACTTCCCCAGTGCCTGCTCCACAACAACAGTAGTGACAGTGACATTATTGTCATCAGGGGGTTGTGTTCAATATCCATTTTGTATATATATATATATTTGTATATATTCAGTTTTGTTAATACTATTTTCTTTTAGGCTGCTATAGTTTTCTAATCCATAAGTCTTTCTTCCTTATTTCCTTTCTCTTCCCCTTTGGGAAGGAAGAGGGGACAACAACCTAGACCTTGACTTATACAAACTTTGAGCTGGCTGCAGGAACTGAAGAGATGTCCCATTAACTGTGGGACACATAACATCTAAAAGGGATGACAACACAAAACTACAACCCAGTGATTAGCAACAACATCCGGGATTAAGGAAAGATGTTGAAGGAAAGAGCCAGGATACAAACCCACAGATAAGGACTGGAGCTTAGGATTTTGGTTTCGTACAGTGGGGAGCCATCAGAGATGCTGCCCGCCAGAGCAACAGCAAAATGCACAGAGTGACTGGTGTGTCCATAACTAACAGAGGTTTTGCTTACTCTGCTGAGGAAAAATTCAAATCCCAACCTCACGAGTTCTGATGAAATCTTAATTTTCTTCTAGCTTTAAAGTCTCTATATCTGAGTTCTCTTAGGGAAGGTATAATTATTTGAAAAGGTCTCAGAGAGAAAAATAAGACTTCTCCCTGTCAGGCTGACTGATCCTGTGAACCAGCTGAAGATTATAGTCTTCAGTAGCCCATTTACCGCAGCCTGAGAGGTGAAAGTCATGCTTTGAAGGCAAAAGCATTTGACAAAGACTACCCCAGACAAAACCAGCTGCATTCAAAACAGATGAAGACTGTCCCACAATGAAGAATATTTACCTGAGCCCCCACTAATAAACAATGCAGAGCAGCACACATGAATAGCTTACCTCCAAATTTTTCACCTTCCTATCACTTTTATTTCACTTTTTCTGGAAATTTCAATAAAGAGATTTGATAGTGTAGTATTTGATAGGCTGATGAATCCCAGGGAGTAGTGGCTCTAGTCCCTCTGAAACTTATAGCTATACTCCATTTCTCTCCTTTTCATAGTGTAGTAAAAAGAAATCACAAAATTCCCAAGGCTGAAGTGTTCTTACAATTTTTTCCCTGTATACGTGTCACAAGCCAGAGCTTGTATGCCACCACTGTATGGAAACTTAAAGAAAAGAAATAAGAAAGAAATCAGACAGGTAAAGGAAGCTATTATGTTCTAAAATTTCAACACCTCTGACCCCTGCACTATGAATTCGTTCAAATTTCTCTCACTCTGGGAAAAATCTAATTCACTCTCTTAGAAAATTTATTGTCAATGGGATTCTACTGTTTCTGAGTGGAACAAAGATTTCTAGGTCTACACCATACACGTTTTAAACATAGAAAACCATGTTCTCTAAAAGAAAGAGACACTTGAAACAGAGGTGTTATATAATGCAGTATTAAAAAAAGCATTCAAAATATGTAGCCAAAAGACTGTATGAAAAATGAGGTAGATTGTAGGAAACAATTCACAGGTTTGGGTGTCAAATAAATAAATAGAATAGAATATTGTTGTGTCTTGTCTTTCTCACTGAATTTAACTCTTCACACAGTGAAGTTTCGAAAAATAGCATGTGAAATGGAGAAGCCTGGTGATAGCAACTAAATTTGTTTAATCATCTGCTTTTAAGACACTCTCACAATTTTGAAGGCTGATGCTCGGAAAATGGACAGAAAGATAGTCACAAAGCAGATTACTAGCAAACTGTTCACAGATCCTGGGCTTGCACCAGTCAGTAGAAGGAAACTGGCTCTTCAGAGCATGATTTAAAGCAGAGTCTGAATCATCCTTTCTTCCAATGCTTGCTTAAGGACACTGATCAGAGTGGCTGGTTCTACACAAAGACCGTGTTGTAGGCTGAAGTAGCTCTCTGAAGGGCTGAAGATTAAGAATTCTAATGCTCATAGCTTTTTCACTGAAGCACTGGGCAGTTTCTCTGTGTTACTGTAAGTCAATATGTATAAAGAAGCTGGAGTTTTTAAATTATCAGAATATTTGTATTAACCTGTACAAGACACCAGTTACCAGAGAAGAAAGGTACAAACACAGAGACTGTAACACTGCAAGATATGTACTATGGACTGAGTATATAACACCGATGATGACAAAAACCAGTGGAATACTTAATGTTTGGGTAAAGCAACCAATCCCTTCAAGGCAGATGCCCTTCTCCCCTCCATGACCTGCCCAAAGCAAGCAAAGCCTGAGGGCATAACTCACCAATAAAACCTGTTTGGATTGACTCGCTCATGCATGAGCTGCCATTTTCTTCCAAAGTCCATGGAGCTGTACAGCTGAAAGACACAGAGAGAGAAAGACAGAAGTATAAACTTTGAGGAATAAGGAGAAGAACAGCTCCTAAAATTATTAAAAAGAAAAAAAACAAAAAAAAAAAATAAAAAAATAAAAAAATATTGTCTTCCACATTTATCTATCAGTTTCTTTGCCAGGGAAGGCTAATAAAGAAATCCCCTCCCCTCACATTTAGCCCAGACTGAACTCCTGAGACTCAAAAGCAGTCTGGCTCTTCCAAAACCATTTCAAACATTTCTTTGCTTCCCAATTTCAGCTGTCAATACATTCACTTCAGCTGTCATATGACAAAACTGGCAGCCCCCCTGGCTTTTTCAGTCTGATTGGAAGGATGTGATAGATGATGTGTAAATTCCTAACATTAAATAGGATGATATAAATTAGATTTGTTAACATGACTATGATGTAGTAGGTAGTGACTCTATGCTCAAGGTCATGCTGTGATTTGTTTTTATGGTGTGGTTATTACTTCTCTCTTCTGCGAAGGAAAGAAAAATGCTTCTAACTTAATTTATATGTTCAGAACGAGGTCTAAATTTTGAGATAAGTTAGAAATCAATCTGCTTATTAGTTAAACATTAAAGATAGTGAAGTGGCTCTTCTTGAAAGCCAAATTTTCTTTCTAACGATCATTTTGAGTCTTTAAGGCTAACAAATGGCACACCTGTAATATAACGAAATTTCCATGCAACTCCACACTAAGTTTCAGATGTAAATTCACTTCATAAGTGCTCTGCTCAATAGCACAAACACCATTCTCCATGTATTTAATTAATCACTAATTCATAATCAAAGTATATGTAAGCTATTTTTTTCAAACTTTGAGCAAGTTTGGTTCTTCAGAGAAAAAATACAGTTTGAGAAATAACTTCTCTGTTTTACAGCTAGATTACAGAGCAATAAATAGCAGGCAGTGTTTTGAAGAGGATTTAAAATACATTTCATCTGAAATAAATTCTGTCTTAATAAAATAAGAGTTGATTGCAGGCTAAGGAGGTAGATAATAAGAGTCGAAAAAATTAAAATTTTGCAATCTCCAAATTTAGATTCTTAATGGGAAAGCAATATCATTTGAGTAAACAGTCCACATCTGATTTGATTTTGAGTAACTAAATTTACAAATCAGAGGCAGGTCCATGTTCAGATTAGAAGGGTTCACAACCTAGTGATGTGTAGTATCGCTCAGCTATGATGGATGGTTAAGTGTGACTGGGAAGAAAAACTACATGCACTTGCACTGAATATTGAAGTTTCTTCAATGGGCAGTAACTCTGACCATCGAGATCCACCAGCCACCTCAGAGCTGGACCATAGCATCATTTACAAAGGTGATTGGAAAGAGCTGTTTGAAAGTGTACAAAGCCTGAGCTATCTGGTAAATTCTTATGTTTGTACTCAATTACACAACAAACCTACTGTATAGATAGCAAAGGGAAACTCAAAACTGAAATTCATCAAGTATCTAATGCAACTGGTATGTGTAAAGACAACCAAAAATGCAACAAATGCACCAAAAGGAAGTCCATTTTCTGCCAGTCACAGCTCAAGCTGCCAGTGAATAAAGCACATTAGGGGAAAAGATGGAAGCAGGCATCCTCCAATGTTCATGTCAAAATAAGCTCCATTTATGCAGACTTCCCTCCAATCAATACCATGATGCTTGTGGTAAGAAATATGAGGAAAGATTTTCTGTCCCACGTTCTTCAGAAGATCAGACATAACCTGAACATTCTGAATTGGCAGTATTTCTTTGGCACAAACATCAGATAAGGCAAGATACTGCACTAAAAATCCATGATATCCGGGCTTCCTCTGCTTTCCTGGTCAACCAATCACATTGACAGGCTAAAGAAATGTTAGAGCACCCTCTGACCCCAAAGGAATTATCCATAGATACAAAATAAAGCATTGTTCATCTTTTTAATTAAAGGAACCAGGAACAGAAAATACCTTCTTGAAATTCAAGGACAAGATTATGAAATCAATATCAATATTAAGATAATTACCTTCCAAAGGAACAGACAGATTTTTAGAAACAATAATTGAAAATCCACACTTCAGGAGTCAAAACTCTATAGTGCTACAAAACTCTGTCTTGACTTTAGCATGGTGCCTGCCAACAGTATTCCTTGAGTATTTAACATAGTTTTACACATACAAGGTTCTCTGCACACAGATCAAGTTGCATCAGTTGTATCAACCAACGTGGCCATCCTTTCCATGCCCTGACTGCAGGTACACCTTGCAGTTTGAGCCACTGTGCTGTACAAACCATGGGCTCCAGGCACTTCAACGCCAGTGAACTCTGGTTCACAAGCAAGTGCAAAGGGGACAAGCATCCTTATTGTAATCTGCAACAGATTACTCATTCTCACCATGAGAGTAAAGAGTTAAAAAAACAAATCTATTTCCTTAGATTTGCTTTCATCTTTTGCCCCTAGCATTTTCTTTTCTTTTGCAGCTGCCTAACAGCAGAAGCTGCAGATAGCTCAGTAGCATGAAGAACAATCTCTTTCCAACTACTCATCTCTCCAAGAACATCTCATTCAGGGAGCATCCTCTCTCTATCAAGTTAAAAACCAGAGACCAGCTACTGAGTACTTTCTGTTATAGCTCATACTGACTGATGGTAGAAGGATTAAGTTGAATTTGCAGACTTTAGGTGATTTCAGATAGAGAGATAAGGAGGATACCTACCACTCATTACAATGTTTTATTTATTCGTTCACTTACTTATTCCTGGGGTTCATTTTGAATTTCAATCAAATGATTGAGTCTTAAAGTTGTGACAGAACAAATTCCTGAAATGTATCTCTCTCCCAGTCACTTTTATAGTGTTATTTACAGAAGTAAATGTAAAGGTTAATACTGAATTACTAAATAAAACATACAATAAAGGATTTTCTAGTATGCATTAAAACCGAATATACATATACACGTTCGGTTCATCTCCCTTCATAGGGGGAGAGATGTTTTGAGAAGTGACAATTTAGTGTCAAGTACAGCAGCTTTCAAAAGAGATTAATTTGCCCTAAGGCTGAATATTAAACAAAGGAAAGAAATGAGGTTTGCTTTGTGCCAAGGTTTTCTGTTTTTAAAGCTCTAATCTGGCTGTTTAGTGACAAATAATCTCTGGCATATCCATCTCCTGAAGCACTCCAATACATTGGTTCAAGAGGGATGGACTGTGAGGGTATGCCCTTTCTGCAACCTCATTGTGCTATTTGACTTACTCTGATGAATGAAAAATTAAGATAATTTTTGTTCTTTATGTTCATATGGGCTGGTCTTGTGCCTTGACACATCTAAAGAGTGGCATACATAGTACTTGACTAAGGAGCAATTCAGAAGTAGAACCCAAAACAAAAGGACAAAGACCCAGCTCAAGGCAAAGGTGACGATATTTTTTTTTTTAACATGAAAGTGAATTCTGAATCCTGCATCTACCACAGAAGCACCTCAGTAAACACAGTCACAGCAACCTCTACACATATTTGAGTGGACAAGTCCCAGGAACCTCCCAAAGACTGAGGTGCTTTTGAGAACAAACACACAACGTCTGAATTCCCTACTGAGCCCATCTGAATGATCCTTATGAATCTCATCTACCCTTCCAGCAGACAACAGGGGTTTTTACTAGGCATGACCCTCAGACTCCTGCTTGCCTGCAGACTGGCATGTGACACTGCCACAGGGCAGATGGCATTGAGGTAGGTGAAGGGGCCATCATTGCATATCAAATAAATATACCTTTCGATGTGCTCTCAGGCCTGATAAAGCACCTAAAACATTATCGTGAAAATAACATCCCAGTCACACTAGCAGGATCCAAGAGCAGCTCTGCTTTCACACCTGGCTTTGTGGTCATTGCAGGTCAGTAACAGAGGTGCAATCTTTGAGGATGAGTACGGAGCACTGGGGAAAATCTACCTATGCTCAGGCACCTAGTTAGACCTACTATTAAAGAAACAAAAGACCATACCATCCAGAAGGCAAATAGCAAAAGTTTATCCAAACAGCATCACAATACTCCACACTCCAGGATCTGAGCAGCAGACATATCACATCCACCAACACAACCCTGCATTTTACCAAGAACACGCAATCTGTGCAAGGAAAGACCTTGGCAGCCCAAGTGATACACCACTTTATTTGACCAGAGGTTTTCATGCTTTTCTTGCTCAGCACAGCTCTGGATTATACAGATATTACATAGCACAGGCAGAATACCACTTCTTTAAACTCTAAGAGCACTTGGAATATTTTCTTTAAGACCATCATTTCATAGATAAACAGCAAGCCTCTTAAAGAGGGACCTTTATCCCTGGTGTCAGATTCTAAGCCACAAACATGTGCCAGAACCAGAGTCAAAACTATAGATCTGGAAAAGAATGGAGTTATCCACACATGCATGCACACACAGTGTTGTATATGAAAAATGTCTCTGTGCTGTTGCAATTCGCCAGTACAAATTCTCAGGGTGACACATCCTGCTGGTGTGCTTGGATGACCTTGCTTGGGACTGAGGAAATTTGTATTGGTTGTTTTGTTTATTTTCCCAATGAGAGCTAGAAAAAAGAAATAAAAGGATGATTTCACTGAAACAGCCAAGCTTCTCTGAACTGGAGCAGCATAGGAAACTGTCCTGCTTAAATTCCACTTGTGGAGAGAGGGGAGAAGAGCAATAAAGCAAAATACATGGAAATAACAGGAAGAGACTCAGTCCCCTGATATTAGTCATCCATGTCCAAGCTAGACACAAAGCTCATTTGTTCATAGGCAAGAAAGAGGCTTGAAGCAGGCACTTCTAAAGTATAATTCCCAAGCTAAGATAGAAATCTAAAATTGCTTATTATTCATGCCTTAGAAGCCTCCTCTTCTCTCCACAGACACTAAAAAAAGTCCACAGTGACAAGTGCAAAAGAAGATAACCCCACCATAGATATTTAGCTGAGATGGACTTCACGTTTCATTCCCTGTTCCCAGGTTGCCCTGCTTGGTCTGAAGATTCAGGAGAAGGTGAAGAAAAGGCAAACATAAAATAGCCTGGGTACACTTTACCACAGCAAGAAGCATACTGAAAATGTCAAGTTTAGATTGAGATGCAACAGAAAACAGACTAAAGAAATTCAGAGAGCTTTGATATTCATAGATATTTGTGCTCAAACACTGAGGACGAATTAGGACATCAGGAACACACATAAAAAGGTTATATCCAAATAAAATAAAATCATTTTTATTGCTATGAAATCTGGTCTATTGGCCTGAGCAAACATCTGGTGGCAATCTCAATACTTTCTTCTCTGCCAGCCAGCCGTGGAGGGCAAACAATGGTGTCAGAGAAAGTGAGGAAGAACAACCGGACTTATGCACTTCAAGGAACAATTCATTTGTTATAAGCAAAATTATACTTTCCCTAGTCAATACATCCAGCTGATGATGGAAAGATGTATTCACATTAATCCAGTACAGTGAAAGTCAGCACAGTGGTTAATTACTGGGCGGCAGCTGACACATGGCAACATGATGGAAGAGGAGGGGCAGATTAGCCTGGACTGACATGTCCTCAGAAGAGCATGATCCCAAGCAGTACCTTGGACTGATTAAATGAAAAGATGGCTCTGATCCCAGAAAACCACAAAAGCAAACTAACACCTTCTTAGCCAGAGCTGGTGGGAAAAATCTACAAGATGTGTGGAGGGTTCCTGCCAATAAAAATCAAACTGGGACAGAAGAAAAATACAATTAGGTCAATATTTCTGTAGGAAATTGGACTGCACACAAGTAGTCTGCAAATAGTAACTCAGAAAAGCAAGTCTGTTGCAGGATCTTAACATTTTTTTACAGAGGGAAAATTACCACAATCACTGGAAAAAAAAGGCAAAGACTCTGAAACAAAAAAAAAAAGTTGTAAACTGAGAAAAAGTTGTGAACCACTCAGAAAATTGCAAGGTGTGTCTTTATGTTTCTGTGTTACAGATGTTATCACAAAAGAATAAGTTGGCATCATTAACGTGTCAGAAAGTTTAATCCTAGGAGAAAAATGAACTGGAGGGAAAGCTCATGATACTTTTCAGCCTTGAGTATGCAGAACAGAGAAGTCATGTTTGACAACTGCCAGAAAATATCCAGCACATGGAAGGAGAGAGTCAAACGCAACAAATTCAACCTGCACTGAAAATCTTTCTGGAGATTAAAACATCAACAATTTTTATAAAAGCACACTGAGCAGCTGAGCACTGCAGGGGAAGTATTTTGTAATATCTTGGAACAATAAATGGAACGTATTCACTTCACTCATTGCATAGAAAGATCTTTTTTCCTCACAGAAAACAAAAACAACACAACAACAACAAAACCTACAAACAACAACAAAAAAAGTCTGCCCCATAGGAGATAATTTCTCCAGCAAAGTGAAAGAGTACAAGTAATAATTGCATTTCTCCTTGGGGCTTTTTTGTGTTGGTGTTGTTTGTTTGGGGTTTTTAAAAAAATATTTATTTCATTTAACTCTAAAATAACATCAATCCCTAATCAGCCACTGTGACACTATCCATTTAGTCACCATGCTCTCTATTACTTGAATTTAGCAAGGAAATTCCAAGCCACCAAAGTATTCATTTTTTTCCGCCTCTTTTATTTTTTCATCATTTGAAAATGGCATCTTATACAAATAGTAATCAGGTCCCCAAATCCCCAAGGAATTCAAGTTGGGATAGTTTACTCCCAAATAGCCAAGACTGACACAAAGATTAAGAGCATTCCTCTAATTCCTCTGTTCCACCATTCCTCACAATCTCAACTTTACTGAGATACCTCTGGAGTGTCAAGCAGCTACCATCAAGGGACACAAGAACTAATGTCACTTTCAAGCTGACAACCAACTCAAGAACAATGATACCATCTATGCTTCCCTCTTCTACATCTTTGCAGGGAAGCACCCATTCTTGCTTTGCTGGGAGGTACAGAGGAACCAAGATCAGAACCTTGGATGTGTTTCCAGAGCTTTAGAGAAGAGAAAAAAAAGAGCTTCTCTCTTCTCTTGCAACGAGCTGTTGGAAATGCCAATTCAGGTAAGGAATCCTCAACAAATCCACACTAAAGAACCTAAAAATAACTCCTGCTCCTTGAGCCAAAAGATTTGTGTAACAGCTGGTGGAGCTGAGCTTTGGAGAAAGAATTCTACTAGCACTGTATTTATGGGCTTTGTTTACACAGAGTTGTAAAAACTAGTCATTGTAATGAAAACAAATGGGCCGGTTTATCGCTGTGCTTTGATTTCCTTTCCAGGTGATTAAAGGCTGCATCAAGAGACTTCATTACAGTCCAAGGTTCCTCTCTAGCATGGTAGAGCCAGATTGTCTTAGGCATGGAAAGAGAACATGTCCACAGACTGCTGCATGTCTGAGACTCACCAGAGTTACTTATTTCCATACAGATGCTGTACAGTAGAAGGGGCAATGGAAACAAACTATTTTTATAGGAAACTGGTATAGACAGAAAATACATAATAAATGCATTTCCATCATCTACCTCATGCAGAGAATTAAAAAAAAATCAGACACTAGAAAGTTCTCTTTGCACTTTAAAACCTAATACTGAGGTGTTTCACGTGCTGGCTGGCAAAAATAGGTCTTCAGACTAAAAGAAAGATACTCTACTCCACTATTAAAGAAACTGGTCAGGGATCTTCTGTGCATAGCTCAAACACTTTGGAAATGTTTGACTTCATGCTGTGATTGTATAGCTCAACCCAGATGTGGTTTATAAAGAAATCCGGTATATTAAGACAATACATTGATGTCAAAATTCAGGGTTTGACAATTAAAAAAAAAATAAAAATTTGTTTCACCTGATGGGTACACTGAGCACAGTGCAGTTTGTTTAAACCTGATGCTCAAAGCAAGGCTTTCCTCATGCTGATTCTCCACTCCATTCTCACTTTCTCCAAGAAAAAAAGCAGATTTAACTGGTGAAAAAAGTTCACTAAAAAAACTTCACGTTTCAACTTCTCTTATGTCTAATGGGTACCGAACATATGTAGCCAAAAAAACTACCATTTCTGCTGAGAGCATAAGATAACTTTTGCTTTTCTACCGCATAAGTAGTTTGTAGTGGAACAAGAAGTCTGGATACAGCTGCAACGGGAGCAGTGATATAAATGAGTACCATTAAATAACTTCAGGCGTGTTTCAGTCCTGGGTGAAAAACAGCCTCTCTTTTTCCCACTTTCTCCCCACCTCCAGAAATGCTGGAGTGTCTCAGAACTGAGATGAAAAGTAATATTTTCAGATTTTTTCTTAAACTGAAAATCTGGGGGGAAATAACATGTTCACTTTGGTCAGTCAAAACACGTATCTATCATTTCTAAATAATTTATCAACTTGCAAAAGATTCTATAAATAGAAATGCTATTTTGAGGGAAGGCTAACTTTTTTGATTGCTTGTTTACTCTTTTCTTCGTGACATTTAAAATACTTCAAAATCAATTCCCGCACCTACAAGAGGGCTAAAGTTGAGCAGTATGTTGCCACCGACTCCCTTCTGATGAGTGGTTTGTTAACAAACCTTACTGAAAACTAAAGGCATAAAGGAGGAAAAAAACCCAAACCAAATTAAACCAAAGAAACCAACCTTCCAGGGTTTGATAACAGATTGAGACATAACAAACAAGGCAAACAACATGCCATGCAGAGGGATGGTTTCACACATCAGCAATACAGAGCAGAGAGAGAGACTGGACAGAGAAAGGGGCAGGGATGCAGAATGAGGAAAGGAGGGACAATACTGAAGAGATCAGAATGGGATGGAGGTGGCAGAGCTGCCTTCTGCTATCAGGGTCGACAAGGTGCACCAGGAGATATCTTTATCAGTACTTCTTCCACTGGCATCCAATAGGTTCAGCCAGAGGCACAGGAGGGTTGCGGGTTTCTTCTATTGTCCCCTGTTGATGCTTCACTCCTTTTTTCCTTAAGATCAGCTTTTTAATAGTGACAAAAGACAGAAGCAGCTCTAAATGCTGCTGACATTTCTCCCTCTGAGCTGGGCTGGTCTCTTTGCCCAGCTTAAAAATCATTAGGCAGTTTTTGATCCGAGGTCTGTTCTAAATGGATCCACCACCAGCAAGGACATAGCCAATGGGGCCAGCACCAAGGAGCCCTGTGCCCTCCCAGCCTAAGAGGACAAACTTTTTTTCTCATGAGGGCTCCACACTGTAGAAGTTTAGAAACCTCTCCTAGCACTCTGTCAATGCATATATTCCAAAAGTTTAACAATAAGGGGAAATAAATGGGAACCACATGTCTAATGGGAAGATTTTTCATTCAAATGGGCTTTATTGTGTGATATATGCCTTTAATTATAGTGCAAGCGTCTGGGTACATTCGTTGCCATTACAGATCAATCTTTCATGTTTATTGAGCATAAGACTACAGCAGGCGAAGCTGAAGAGGCTCAGACATTAGCCAGAGTAGGACATAAAGCTACAGTCACATGCTTGGCTCTGCCTCTCTTACTTCCTTTATAAACCCTGTGGCATTATCTGTAGGGTATCCACTATATTACACTGAACAGGATATAATAGAAGAGGGTTTTTTTCAGACTAGTGAAAGAGATTTCACATCACCAAAACAACTTCGAAATTCATATAAGATTTTGCTGTATTATTTCTTAAAGTGAAAATCCTAACAGTTCTGAAAGTTAATACAAAGGCATTAGTGAAAAGAGTTTTAAACTGCATGTAATTGTTGTTCATGTAAAATAAATAAATAAATAAACAACACCCACAGACACACCTGATACACAGTTGAGCTTCACCTTTTCATTCATCAGCATTGTCACAAGCAAGATATTTCCCAAGTTATGTGACCCACCACCCTGCAAACACTGAGCAGACACACACCTGAAACTAATCCAGCTCAAACAGATGAAAATGCTGTAAAGCAAAGCTGATCCCACTCTTGTACCATCTTCTACAATGCTTTGTTTTAGGCCACCTTCTTTACCACACAGTTATCATCTCCTTTCCTATAATAACTCAAGAGAACTAGAATTTATAAATTAATGACCAGTATGTCTTGATTCACTGGATACCTCAAGTGCCAAACCAAACCTGCTTCTGCAAGCTTGAACATATAATTACATAAAATATAATACAATATAAGACACTTAGAGTTCCTTTCAGCCTTACTCTCCTACTCCCCAGTCAGCTCTGGTCTCCACCAGGGCCTTTGCTAACTGCAAGACTTTCTCTACTACTGTTCTTACTATAACACTATTAAAATCCTCTGGGGTAATTCAGTCCAGCTCCTGTTCACCAAATGTCTTATTGGTCAGCTTCCCCGGCAATCCATGTACTGACAACAGGCAACTGCTGAAGGGAAAATTAGAGGCTGCTTACAAAGGCACTTGTCTCTACATGCACACACAGACAAGCCAGAGATCATGTAGAATCCTGGAACCATAGAATGGTTTGTCTTTGAAGGGACTCCAAAGATCATCTAGTTCCAACCCCCGTGCCATGGGCAGGGACACCTCCCACTAGATCAGGTTGCACAAGGTCTCATCTAACATGGCTTTGAATATATCCAGTGATGGAGAAGTAGGGAGGTGTTTGAAATCTGGAAGCTCCAGAGGGAACATCCTTTCCTTCATTTGGAACAGCAAGTGGTCTCATGGAAGTAAGAGTGGCTTCCCCATACTTCACAAGGATTCAGTTCATCCTGATCCAAAGGTGTAGAGGAGACTGACAATACCACCCACATCCCGGCACGAAGGGCAGCATACGGATGTTTACAGGCAAAACCCAAGTGAACAGCATCATTGCAAATGCCAGCCACCATCAGGAACAATTTAGCTTGACAGTTGTAGCAGAAACTGTCACTGCACTGAGGCATCATTGCCAGAAAAATCACCAAATGAGAAACTCACATGTTTCAGGGATCCCCTAAGGCTGCTGGGCATACACCATTTACCCTGTCATCTCTGATTCATCCATCACCCAGTTCCTGCAATCAAATAGTGAAAAAGCATACCTTCGGAATAAATGAATCTGCAATTGCGGATCATGCAAGAAAATGGAAGCTCTTATCTAACCTGTCGCAGCAGCTCCCTAGGTTTCAATATTATATATGTGGTGTCTATATTTAAGCTATTTATACCATTTAATACATAATCAAGGTACATTCACACACCTTATGGAGAGGGGTGAAGAAGAAAAAACCCCCACCAAAAAAGAAAAACAACAATAAGCAAACCTGAACCAAGGCAGCAACTATAACCAACAAGTCACCAAATATACATAATGCTATAATGTAATTTTAATTCCTTAACTAATGATCACAGTGATGGAACAGCATAACTCTTAGGATAAGGAAAGGCTGCAGAGGAAAAATAAAGTAGCCTTCTCCATGCTGTCACTAGAGAAAAAAAACACACAACTCATCTGGCTAGGGAACACTGGACTCAATTTTGCAGCAGAACTTTCAGGCTTGTCACATTTGTGCTGTTAGGTATGTGTGCATAACTCTTGTGGACTTGCACCAAGATCCGAGGAAATCAGATGGCCTGAAGCAAATGCTGTGTTAATCAGAGGATAAAAACAGGGTCCTGTTTTGGCAGCAAAACTTTTGATTACATTCCTGTTCTCTTACTATATGGCGGGAAAGACCCCCTGGGTACAGTATTTTCTGCTAACGTGTTATTTGTATGTGCTGTAATCACTTGAACACTACAAGTATAAAATGCTACCAAATCTACATTCAGATGGTTTATGAGCCTCTGGCAGAAACGAGCTGCCCAAAGTGGGAAATTGTGGGAAGTTGTGGGAAGGATCAAGTTTGCACTGCAGAATCCCAAAGATTTTCTATAAAGCTTTAAGTTCTGTTATTTGTAGCAACTATACTTCTCTCAAAAATAACACCTTTCATTTTGGTTCCTGAGCTCCTCCTTTTATCATATTCACAATACTTTGGATGTATCAAAATTTTACTGCATCATGCCCATACATTCATTGTATAGCCACCCACAGTCCTATAAATATAAATTGAAAATAAACCTAAATAATTTTATTATATTGGAATAACTTCTTGTAACTGTCACAAAACTGTTGAGGGGTTTCTACTGGAAAAATTCAAACATGCACACTCTCCATGCAAACAAGTCACCAGTCTTCTTCCAGACAACCGACTATATGGAAGAGCAGGGTGAAATATGCACAAAAATGCAACTGAAGTTATGCAGCATTTGCAAAAATGAATAAAGATCTCTCTTAGAAGCATAAATGGCCTGCAGCAGAACAGTGCTAGATGAGGACATTATGAAAATATTTGCTTTATTGCTTCTTTTATTTTTTTTAAGATAAAGCTTTTAGTTCTAATAACTGTGAGGAAGCATTTAAAACACAATTCCCAACCTTTCCTTAGTCACAGAAGCATCAAAATAAATATAAAAGAGGACAGCTGAAATTACTCACCTTCCTGACTTTTTTCTCTGACAAACTCATTACTTTGAAGGAACCAATTCATGATTTCTAAAAGCTTGGGATTGCAAGTTCTGAGGTTCTAGACCAGAAGTCAAGATACTGACCTCCTTTTTCACCACTGAAGCAACGATCATGAAAAGCTGAAACACACACTAGGTTACCATTGAGCATATGGGACCTTCGAATCATCTATGCCTACTGTAGGCACAAAGGACTTACAGCTGCTCCTCTGGCCCATTTATTCCTCAGAATAATATTGATTACATGCAGTTTATGTCAGAAGAAAAAGGAGGGAAAAAACCCAACCAACCAACCAACAAAAAAATGTGAATTTTCCTATGTCAAGATTGAAAAATGGAGACAAAAAGTTGCCTTAACATAAGCGATAGCTTGCATACAAGCAGATGAGCCAGGGACTGAATCTTTCAGCAGGCAGATTTTAGGAGGAAAAATAACAACCGTGTACACACTAGGGAGTAAATAACATATATCTTGTTTTCTGTAAGAATTTAATACCATACATGTTTTCAGGCTCAATCCTCTACTAATGTAAATCAGAAGTTCCCCACTAAAATCAATGCACTCACAGTGAAATTCAGCTGCTACATATGTGACTGCACATATCTTTTATAAACCAGCTCAGGTGTGCTATTAGAACAGAACATGGTTCATCTCCCCGCTGAAACCAAGCACTTAAGGCAGAATTGGTTTATAGTCACTCAAAATGAGGAGGAGAGACAGGCAGAGAGAAAGAAACCTATTTACAAAGGGCAATCTGACACAAAACTAGGGCCACATACCAGCTTCCAGTAGTATAGAAACCTCTTTCTGTATTGGGTCTGACTGAGCTGAAGTTAATTTTCCCCATAGCAGCCTTCCCAGTGCTGTACTTTTCATTGAGAGCTGGAAAGGTGTTCAAAAGAAACTAGAAAAATGAGGGGGGGGGTGTGTGTCAGTCACATCTTGTACTCTGGAGCAACTGCTACACGTTTGGAGCCCTGCTTCTCAAAAACGGGCAGACAGCACCTGTTGATGGGAAGTTGGGATTAAATCTTTGTTTCTGTTTTGCTTCCACATATGGCTTGGGTTTTTTTTCCTTCATTAAACCGCTTTTGTCTTAGCCCACAAGTTTAATCTTATTTTTCTGGGAGGATGAGCAGGGGGAAGTGATAGAGCGTCTCAGTAGGCACCTGGCATCTAGTCAAGGTCAAATCATCACAGTTTCACACAATAGCCACTAAATTATTTTAAATTAAACATATGAGCTTTTCAGTGCTGCACTACAACATAAAAGAAGGGCCCTCTCTGCCCACATTTACAACTACTGCACCTGCTGATCTGAAATTCCTATATGGGGTGCCCACCTCAACTATGCTAGAAGTTCTGCAGCATTTCTACAGGGCAATCTTGGCCAATGGAAAAGAAAGTAGAACATGATTTAGGTGATGTTGTCACTCTGTCATGGGCTAGCTGGCCGATCTTGCTTAGCCCACTTCTTCCTGTGCTTCAATTTCCCTTTGGCTGCCCTCACCACCCCAACTCTGCTTCTCTATTGGCAACCATCAAGCTCTGATTTCAGAGCCATTTAAACAATCCTTGCACAACAGTGGAATGTAATATGACCAGGACAAGACTGGCACTGCTGGGTAAATCAGATGATTCCTCCAGGTCATGGCATGATGAAACCTACTAAGATGCACCTACGAAGGTGCAAAAATCACCAGGGCATACTGGGGCTTACAAAATCTAGTTATGCTTCGCAGAAGAGTGGTGGAGAGAAAATGTCACCTTCTGCCCAATTCTTTTCTGGAGTTTCTTTTTCTTCACTTCTCAGATACACATCTCAGCTTTATACAAATGTTTTACTAATATACTGGTAGAGATAGATAAAATGTGTCCTTTTAAATGGATATGAAATGATCAGCAGGAAAACACTATGCAGATATTGTCATTGTAGCGAGGGACCTCCAGTGAAATCAAGTAACAGATACTCTGTGTGGTCTAGGGCCAGCCTGATAACCTAACTGAGCTATGCACATCCTCACGAGGGAAAACATAGCTACAAGAGCAGACAGAAGCGAATAAGTCATAAATAATTTGATACTTGGCTCTGTCAACTACAACCAAGGCTCTGCATCAGGATTAGGACTGTATGCTCCCCAAAGATTCCCATCTGTGGATGGTTCACATAGCCCTCTTCAAGTACTAGTGTTTTTTTTCAGGTTCTGCAAATATGCCAGAGGTTTTGCAGCTGCTAACAAGAAGCAGAAACACCCTGACTTAGGGGCAGCCACAGAAATGTACCTTTCAAGAAGCACACTCATAGACTGTCCCAGTTTTTTGTGGCTGATGACATAACAAATATGCACGTGCATGGCGGGGAATGACTGGACCTTCACAGCGCATCAAAGACACTGGTCTATCCCATCCCAGTCACCCATCTTTGAGGATATTAAAAATGAAAGTATTGTCTTAAGTAGCCCACTACAGTCCTAATGTGCAATACTCCCAAACAGTGAGGTCTTGTGCTGTCAAGGCAACGTACAAATACTAATTAATAACACCATTACCCAGACAGAAAGAACAGTCCCTGTCAGGTAGACTTCCAACAGTCCTCAGCTGCCTGAATCACTGACAGTAATGGGAGCTGCTGGGACCCAAATCCTTCTGGATAAAGCATGACTCCTCTTTATTAACAAAACATAACAGCTTCTTAATCACCACCTTCCAGAAAGCATTCTTGATCATTGGAAATTAAATAGTGTCCTTCTACATTGAATCCTACATGTTCATGGCCATAATTTCAGGTGCTGTCAGACCCAGCTTCCCTGAGATATGGCTTTGATGTCCTGAGACAGTAAAGAAAGATAAGAGCAAAACCCAAGAGAAACCTAAAATCACAACAGTAAAAGCCCATACATGACTTGTATGTCCTTGAAGGCGTTTTGCAATAGCAAAATGTCTGTGTAACCACTTCACACACTAATGTGTAAAGGCATACACATTTACAGGCCTTAATTCGCAGAAGCATTTAAGTATAATGCCCAACTGAGGCCCAGGCTACACCATTTGACTGCTGAGGTCAGGGTTGGCTGTCTTTCCCATTAAGCGTTACATTTTATATATATAGCGCTATTCAAAATGAAAATTAAACGACATTTCACACAAGTTTATGTTCATTTTCACAGACTCCTCTGTGTCACTTCAGCTGTGATATTTTGGGTAAAATTAATCTTATTATTCTTTGGCCTGGAGTAATCACATTTATAAACTTAAGCACCACATTGAGTCAATTCAATGAAAAGGGAAAGGCAGCAAATTGGGGATTTCTACAGTCAGTATCAGCAGAGATCTGAGTGGAATCAAAACTGAATTTTTCTTCAATTGAAAGTGATATCACCTATAATTCTCTTCAAAGGAATTTAAAGGAGAATTAATGTTGCCATCGGGCCAGGCCAATCCTTATACAGTGCTCTGAAAAACAATATTAAAAGCAAGGAAAAGGGAAAAAATGAAAGAGAAGAGAAGAGAAGAGAAGAGAAGAGAAGAGAAGAGAAGAGAAGAGAAGAGAAGAGAAGAGAAGAGAAGA
>JANHGL010006392.1:25638-77367 GCA_024611195.1 Ceyx melanurus
AAGAAGAGAAGAGAGAGAAAAAAGAAGAGAAGAGAGAAAAAAGAAGAGAAGAGAGAGAAAAAAGAAGAGAAGAGAGAAAAAAGAAGAGAAGAGAGAGAAAAAAGAAGAGAAGAGAGAAAAAAGAAGAGAAGAGAGAGAAAAAAGAAGAGAAGAGAGAAAAAAGAAGAGAAGAGAGAGAAAAAAGAAGAGAAGAGAGAGAAAAAAAGAAGAGAAGAGAGAGAAAAAAGAAGAGAAGAGAGAGAAAAAAGAAGAGAAGAGAGAGAAAAAAGAAGAGAGAAAAGAAGAGAAGAGAGAGAAGAGAAGAGAGAGAAAAGAAGAGAAGAGGGAGAAAAGGAGAAAAAAAGAGAAGAGAGAGAAGAGAGAGAAAAGAAAAAAATAAGAGGAAAAAAAAGAGAAGAGAAAAAAAAAAAAGAGAGAAAAAAAGAAAAAAGCCAAGGAAACCCTTTTGGATTAATCTCTTTTTGCTGTAGCAGCCTAGTAGGTAACTCACATGTACACATATGAATCCCAATAAAGAAAATCAACAAACTGAGAATTCCATCTTTGCTTGCACGTCATGTTTTGCTCTCCTCCAGGCAGGAGTCATTATAAACTGTAAGAAGAACAGTAGGATCTAGGAAACTTAATGCTTTTTGTGCTTTGATCATACTGAAACCATACCCCATGTAATCCGTTTTGCACACATCCAGACAGCAGGGTTGGTTTCAAGTCCCTTAATATCAGTTAATACTTAGATCTCAGTGAAGGAAATTACTTCCTTGACTGTCAGTGGAGGTCGTAGTCAATACAAACAAGTCTAAGGTACAATTTACCTCATCTTAAAATAGTCACATTTGCTTCCAGAAATGAATCAACATTATTCAGTAGATCACCAACAACTCTGTGCAGCCTTGGCACCTATTATGGGTATATACATTGCTACATTTTAGATATCCACAGTCAGGCAAAATAAATCATGCCCTTCAGTGTTCTTATTCTCCAGCCTTCTTCATTCCTTCATGCTTATTCCCATCTGCTATATTTATAACCACCCCTCACTCCACTTAGGCTCCAGATAAAATCGATACAGAGCCATGATTTACTGTGGCCTAGGAATAAACCACCAGATCCTTGCTCTACTACACAATAAACTAGGCTGCTTCAGCAGAAGAACACATTCAAGCATTGAATGTGTCTCGCTCCATTTATCTCTATATTTTCCTTTTCAAAGTAAAACCTGCTCATGAAGTATCTATAACATAAATAAAAAGCAATAGGAAAGTCTGTTCTAGCTAAATCAAGTTTCACGAGCAGGTACTTTCTTTTTGCCACCACAAATCATTGCAAGCCCAAAGTTCACTATTTTTCTAGGACAAAATTCATTGGACACTTCTGAAGCAGAGCCAGGGTTGCATAATTTGATTTCTCATCTCCTATTAAAACTGCCAGGCTTACCATAATCAGGATGATAAATGCAGAGTCATATGTCTTTTTTCTGACAGTAATGCCCATCAATACTTCAAATGCAAACAATTGTGACATTTGACTTTATAAAAATTACCTGGTGCACCAACACCACTTAATTAAAATCATTTTTAAAACTGCTTTTGTTACATTTAATGAATGATATATTATACTGCAACGAAACATGCAGCAATACAAATACTTCACAATGCTAACAATTAAGGCGCACTTCACTTATGGCAATTGACAACACAAGTGCTCCTCACTTCATTCAGTTTGTGCATTCCAAATGAACTGGTTAGAGAAAAGGGTGCTTCTTTGCTAATGAGTTTTGTAATCAAGGCATCTATTTTAATTTCAAATTGGCTAGATTGAGGGAAATTACTGAACTAAATGACTGGTTCTAATTAGGATTATAAAAATATTCATCATGCAGCAGAATAATCGCAAGGTCTTGATTTCCCTACATTTGCATATAGTTTTATTTTAAGAGTGGGGAAAAAAACCCTCCTGATAAATTGTCTTCCTTTTAATGAATTGAACAAACACTATATCTGTTTTAGTCCTCCTTTCATTTAAAGGCACTGATACATATTCATGATTTGTAAATGAAGTTAAGTGATTTCCATTCTTCAGATCATTATCATATTGAAGAAGAGACTTCTGTAAATTGCCTTTAAATATTCCCAATCTCAAGGGTTTGGTGGTCTGAGGATTTTTGATTTTTTTGTTTGTATTTTTGTTTGTTTGGTGTGTTTTTGTGGTTTGTTCTTTTGTTTGCCTGGCTAGTTTTTGTTTGGTTTCTTGTAATTTTATTAGCATTTCAGTTTATCTGTTTGATGGAGCGCTGCTTGCCTGGGAAAGTTGCTGGCAGGTGGCTTGTGCAGCGAAGGACAGACACATGATATGTTTCTAGAACCTGATGTTCTCAGAAGAGCATTCAAAAGGCAAAGAGATGAAAGGCTTATTTGTGGTTAAGTCATGGGAACAGGACTCTATCTGGGTTCAGTTTCTGACTTAGTTATATTCCTCAGTGGTAGTTAGGCAATGAAACACTTTAATGACCTGTGCCTGAATACACTATGGATACTCTGGGGACAATACTTTGTCTGTCAGCCTCACATTTAACTGCAAGATCTCTGGGGCAGAGATTGCTTCTTAATATGAATGCATAATACAATGGATCAGTCAGTACGGCAGAGAATTCCAAGAGCAGTTACTGTAATATGGCTTGTATTAAACATGAAACACTAAGTGTTCCTTTAGAGCTGGGCAACATACTGTATTTTGTTCCTCAGTAGGATAGGTCTGTAGTAGTAATTGTTATTATGGCAGCCTCCTCAATTTCTTTCCCCTCTGGGTGAAAAGAATGCAGTAGGTTGGACTCCAGCTTCACTCTGAAAGGTGCTCAGATGCCAAGTGACTGCTGCATGATGAATTTGAAAGCTGTCTATTGTATTCATAGGACTGGAACCATAATCATTGTGCTCTTCAGATATCAATGAGCCGTGATAAGAAATTAGCCCCAGTGTGTTCTCTCACATCATATAGAAGAAAATGGTGATTCTACCATGGGGATCCATGGGGGAGCAGAAAGAACTTACTTCCTTATTAAATATAATGTTCACATCTTGCTAAGAAAAGCTGAGTTTTACCCAAGAGGTGCAGTCTCGAGGTTGCTCACACTTCTGACAACTACAATTACATCTAAATTCTGGGATCAGGAATGCTGCTGAGGTCCAGGTGACAGCTCTGCATCCCTGCTGCTTTACATCAAAATGAGGCAGCCACCAACCCAACTCTTCTCATCAGCTCCATATCTCAGTTGCTAAGGAAAGAAAACTTACAGGCCTGGACTGGAATCACATCAGACATGCAGCAGCACACACCAATTAATTTCAGTACATCTGCAGTATGCAGCTGCTGTCTTAGAATTGCACTGCCAAATATCAGAAGTTCAATCTCATAGTGCAATGTGCTCATCTGAACATAAACATGAAGTAAGTCCCCATGTGCCTAAGTTTCCATGAGAGACACAGAACTATCTGAGGCTAGGTGCTGGGACACTTGTTGAGAATGAAGAAAAATACAACTCCACAGCCAGCAAAGCTGAACAGAGCTGATGGAGAGGGAAACCAGCCTGAAATCCAGCAGCACTGGCACCCTAAGACACAGGAACCAAAGGTCCTTCAGGCTCTCTTAATATCCCAGCTCAGTGACCTCCTATGATAGAAAAATATAAGATTAAGAGCGTTTTTTTTCTGCACATGTGAGTGTGTATTAAGTTCTGACTTCATTTCTTTATAAATCCTGCTAACAAGGAGCTCTGTGGAGAAGACAAGAGGCAAGTTACATCAGGAAAGGTTTCATCTTGGATTAAGACAGACATTTTACAGTGAGAACAATCACTTGAACCCGCCCCCCCCAAGGGAGTAAAGGAATCCCCCATTTTTAGGTGCTTACAAGACATGATTGGACAAGGTGCTAGATAATCACATTCAGGCTGCTTTTTCCCACAAAAAGTTGGACCAGATGATCTTTCAAAATCCCTTCTAACCTGGGCTGTCCCATAAGTCTAAAAGAATGGCTCAACACAAAGAATCCCAAAGATGAATGACTGCCTGGAATAAAGTGCCTACATTTTGAGAAGATAAACAAGCCTCACCCTCCTCTCAGCAAGTCCCATGGATTTTTTGGCAGCACCCTACTCAACTGAAAACTGCTGAAAAAAAAATAAATTAAAAAATCCCACCCCTAGATGCCTGACTGTCCCATGTCATACAGGAATTCTGAATCTAAAGTGCTGGAGAGAATTTTACCTGGCAGCAGAGAGCCGCTGCCTGCACAGCTCTGGTTCTGTGTCTAGGCTATTAAAAAAAAAAAAAAAAAAAAGCCACAAACTTTCTCACATAGTCCAAGTGTTATCTGTGATTGTTTTTGATAAATTCAGCAGTGTCTAGTCAAGATATTCAGGGCTCTGACATGCACCACATTCAATCTTCAGATCGTAACTTGCCACATCTCCAACAGTGAAGGAATGTCCCCAGTCAGACCTGATACTGTCTGCCAGGTGCAACTTGGTGATACAGCAGAATGTTATCTTGCACATTTTATTTATCACCTAATTCAAAGAGATATTAAGAAACCCACTTTATTTTGTTCATTTGCTGCTGAAGATTAAGCCCTCTGGAGGGAGAAGTCATTCTATGCCAAAATTCTTGTTTATCCAGTGTTCTCAAACTCATAATGGTGTGGCTGAGGGATTTAAACTGGTCTGTCATTGAATTATTCATTCTCTCACCTAGTCTTGCAGGTTGCCAATCACAGGTTTGGCCTGTAAGGAATCTTTTTTTCTTTTTTTTTGGCATAGTTTTTTTTTTTTCTTCTTAACAATGGTGATTTTAAGTATTTTAGGTATCTTTATTTCCCTAATATTTTCTCTCTAAAAAAAACCAAATATTTTAAAGAAAAATTAATTCAAGACAGTCACATGTGTTGCTCTAAAATAAGTTTCAATGCCATTCTGAGAGAAATGCCATGGAGATGGAAAATCTCTTCCATTCTCATCTCCAGACTGATTAACTCGCCAAGGAACTATAGGGGAGTGGAGAGTTGAGCTCAATGAGAATTACTGGTTCCGTGGATAAATGAGACAAATCATTCACTATGAATGGCAGCAACAAAAACCATGTGTATATGCTAGTACACTCTGAGCTTTCACACCAGTCCATGAAATAGTTTCCAACACTTTCCAACAGAGAAACACTTTCACACCTTTTTCATATATACCCCTTCCCATCCCACTGTGATATAAGGTCATTTAAAATAGCTTCCTATTTTCTGAAAAAAAACAGTGAAAAGTGGAGAATGATTCCCGTTGTATTGGCTCATATATCTGAATGCCAATGGAGACACTACTAGTAAGACCCAGCCCAACTTGCAGCAAAATTGGCTATAACATTTACATAGCGTCCACCGTCTGTCAAAGGCCACAGGGGGCCATTACCAGACCTGACACATGCACACATCAGACTGTACTATTTTATCAATAAAGTAGACACCAACAAAGCTACTGGGAAGAGATCCAAGATTTTCAACTCGCAAGATGCAATTAACCTCCCAGGGCCTGATAATTGCACAATGCCACATGGCTGCTCAGGGGGGAGCAGTACATCCACCCGCGCTTGCTGAAAGCCCTGCAAAGCTTCCTCATGTCTATGCTTTACATGTTGCAATAAGACACTAGGGTCTATGAACTTGCTACACGTTCGTGCCCACACAAACAGATTTCTTGGCTCAGACACACTGCATTTATTTGGTAAGACAAGTTAGCAAAGCAGAGTAGGGTCATAATTGGCTATGAAATTTAAGAACATGAACGATCTGCTGTGTTAACTCATACTGAGGAAGTATCCTCAAAAACTCTGGATACTCCAAAGAGTAAACAAATGGTGGTGGCTGTGATCTGTCCTTAAATGAACGAAGTAACCAGCATCTATGCAGACAAAAAAAAAAATCTTTCAGAAAGCCTGCTGAGCTCCATCTCTCTCACTGAATCCTACCCCTTGCTCCTGGAATAGCCTCAAAGCAGGGAAAGGAGGGACAATACCCATGTGAGAATTGTAATAAAAGATCTGGGGACTGAACAGATGTGGTATTTAATTATTTCAATTGATGAAACAGATTATGACAGAAGGCCATGGTCTTTCTTAGCTATGAAGGCATACTTCAAGGAGAAGGTCTGTTGAGATGAGTTTCTTCTCTTAAAGACGGGGTTTGGACATGAGATTGCTGTGAGGCTTGGGCTTTAAACTAGAATCATATGTTACTGGTAGCAAAAGTCCACAGGTAGGTAGAAAACTAGACCCATGCAAGGGGTAAACTAGGGCAGTGGAGCTACTCAAGAGCAAACCAGCAAGAACAGCAAGTCTATCCACAGAGCATCTTGCAATGCCTGAACATGAAGCTGAGAGTATGAGAGAGCCAGTAGGAGAAGCTCGAAGCATAAACTTATGTTCCAAATTACACATAATAGTGGCATTAACAGTGACTGGCTGAGAAAATTCACAACTAGGATATTTCAGCAGGAAGAAATCACTTTCTCAAGAAAGAGAGAAGCCTTGCAGATCACAGATACATTCAACCTGATGTCTTGGAGCATTCTGCTAAGCAAGCTAGAAGACTGTAGTAAATTAATATTAGCTGGGTAAAAAACTAACTGGGATACCACATTCTGAAAACAGTTACCACTTAGCCATTGGCAAACTGCAAGGGACATGTAAAGATCATGCTGTCTTGGAACAGTGAATACACCTTCTAAAACACCAGCTTGGAACGGACAGTAATTCTATTAGAGGACAGAATTCAAAACTTGTTGGCTTTTTTTAGTTGACTGCTTGATTGTTTTATTTTATCTTTAATCAACTGGATAAATAGCCTAATATTTTTGTCATATGTACAGAAGTTAGTTAAATAGCAGGAGATGTTAAGGATAGCAGGGATGTTAAGGATAAAACAATAGTCAAAAGAGAGATTCATAGACATGAAACTGCATTTCAGAAAATTATTATACTGTAAAAATTACAGAGGAAAACTTTCTAATAGGAAGATCCAAAATATTCACTGCCTTTATTTTACACAAAAGCTTTAATATTATTTTCTGTTGCTATACACAAAGCATTTTTAAATCTTTTTATCTAACAGTGACCAAATAAATTATTTATAGGGCAGTAGCTGTTGATATTTCATTTTGCTATATGGAACCAACACACTAGGCAAAATGGATTTTCAGATTCATCATTTTCATTAATTTCCAAGTTGACCACAGCTTCTTTACAATATTGTTATTATTAACTGAAGTAAACATTTTTTAGTATTATTCTGAAAGCTATATTTTAATCTCAGAAATTAAATTAAATTTCCAAACTTATCTACACATTCACAGCTGTGAGAGAATGGATTACATCTTCCCTTAATAGTTCTTAATATTGGTAGTCAAATTGTATGTATTTGATTTGTTCTCAGAGTTATTTGTATTTTTAAATATGCCTCTAAAGCAGTCATTACAAATAGAGAAATAGAAGATTATGGTCTCCCACTGTAGGAATGGCTACACCACTGAACACACACCAAGGCACTGATTTTCATCAGCACCTTCCTTGTCACAGCATCTGTGAATTATTACCTGCAGGTTACAGATTAATGATAAACTTTCTATTTTATTGCTCTTTCATGCATTTAAACCAAAAGCATTTCAGAGCAATTGTATTCCAGAAACCTGGATACAATAAGTGAGAAAGCAAGCTTTATTTGATCCAGCACCACCTCTCTTGTGTCAGGTGCTTCATGCTGCCTCACAGGAAAATGTGCACAAAACCATAAGACAGAGGAGTACCAGCAGAACTAAACTGTATTTGGAGAATTAGCCTCTGCCAGCACAACACCTCTTTGGATTGCCTTTTCACAACTGCAGAGCACTACTGCAGCCTCTCCCGCCACTTATTATAGGTATTTTTGGTATATCTCTCCTGGTCAGCAGCAGAGAGATAAATTATAATTCCCATTGGCATTATCCATGGCAACAGCTAGGAGAGAGGGCATGAGACAGCAATGTGTGAAGGTGTGCATTTGTCCTGTTTTGAGTGAGAACCGAACAAATTCTGTTCAGTGATTTTACTTTTCAGCTCAGGTTTTCTAACTAACTGCACTTTCTGAAGATAGCAGCATGTTTTGCAGACAGTGTCTGCTTCTAGCAGTGATAACACCTCGTGTTTAGAGTTACTACCAAGGATGGAATGCAGGCCACCACTAGAACTTGTGTATCGCACTGAGGGTGCAGAAAGTGAAAGACCACACCTGTGGGGAGGAGCAGACAGGACAGATAACCTCAAACTGACCAACGAGGTATTCCATCCCATATACATCATACACAGTATATAAAGCTTGAGGGTCTGGAGGGTCTCTCTTGCTCTCTGGATCGGGATCTCTCTCTCTGGATCTTGTTCTCAGTCTCTCGGGCTCTCATTTTTCCTCTCTGAGGGGTTCTCCCCATCAGAGCACCAAGGAGAACTTTGTCTATACTGCCAACTCCACAGCATCAGTGACGGTGATGTAATTACCATCAGGGGGGTTGGGTTCGGTACTGGTTTTGTACATATGTGTAAATATTTCATTATTATTTTAATTTTCATTAAATTGTTCTAGTTTCCTTTTCTAATCACTAAGCCTCTCTCCCTTATTCCTTTTCTCTTCCCCTTTGGGGAGGGAGGAGGGGTTAAAAGAGAGCATTTGTTATTGGTCTGGGCTGCCCTGACCCTAAACGGTGACAGCATTGTAGATCTGGCTTTTGGAGAAAATGAGAGGAGAACTAACACAACACTCTTATGAAGATGCACAAGACCTGATGAAACTACTAAAGGATTTAGGATTTTTAGCCTGAAAAACACTTTCTTCTTGTCCTTAGGCTAACCCCCATCTAATAGAAGGTTATGGCTGACATCTGGATCCCATTCAGCTGTGGCAGTACTGCTGTTTCCACACAGGCAGGAATTATACTGGCCTCTCAAAAGACTTCATCTGGGGATTTCACACAACACCCTTACAATCTGTAGCACTGCATTTGCACTCTAACAGCACTGCCCATTGTCTCAATATCAGCTGTAACTTCTGTGAAGCTGTATGACCCTGAGACAGACTGACAATTATTTTACAGCTCTTACTAAGCCAAGATGTGACTGAGCATAATCTATACCTGGGTGATGTTAAGCAAATGCTTCAACTGGAAAAAGTTCTGCCTCTGTGGTTTCACTCAAGGATCAACTTCCTACCAACACTTGAGGCCATCTTTCTGAACACTGAAGAAAAGCATCATGAGTAGCCTTGAATGCAAATACAGAAATAAAGGCAAAGCCTGAACTTCACATTGTTTCATTTCCATTTGACCAACAAGCTGCAGAGCTCCTTATCTTTGTTCTTACACTGTGGACAAATTTGTTCAGTTCCTGGGATAAAATGCAAGCAGCCTCAGGGTGTTTCTAACTCATAGTTCATTTTCCTCAGCTTTCTTCTCATCAGAACAGTGGAAGTGGCACTCAGATACATTAGTTTGAAGGAACAGAAGTAGAAGTTCTCCTGAGTTGCTGTTGCAGATCAGGGGAACGTAACTAACTCACAGTCAGGTGCATGTGCATACTTAATGTATACTAATTTCTGCTTCCAGTTGCTAACGTGCTAGAAAGACTACAAAGCACTGGAACTACAAGTACTGTTTCAGCCCTGGAGCAGATGCTCTGCAATCACTGCAGCTGAATCTCTGAAAATTCTCTTCATAAGCGCCATTCATTTCTTTCAGGGTTGGCTTTTTACAAACACAAGTACCATTTAGAATCTTTACTTCCAGTTTAAAAGTGGTATCAAACCATTCAGTGACATCAAATAATAGATTGGTCTTTCTAGCCTGCTTCAAAATCCCTATTACACTGAACATCTGAGTGCACAAAACTATTTGACATTTTACTAACTCCTTCATATAGTAAGGACTAGATATTATGAAAGGAGTGTATTTACAATAGCTTTGTGCTTGCAAATGTCACTGAAGCATCATCAGTAGCATAGCAGCAAACCATCTGGTGCCTGCCATAGCATTCTGTTAACAAGTGGATGGAAAGGTTGCATTGGGAAGTACAGGGGTAGTAGATTAGTTGATTACACTCTCAGTAACTATTTGGTGAAGACTTGCACTAGCCTTTCAAAGGAAATTGTTACATACAAGAGGCATGATATTTTGCATGTATTGTCCTTATAGATGTGATGTGAGACTGAGTAGTTTAGAAAATTGCAAAAACAACTGTAGAAATTAAAAATCGCACCCAGAACACACACACAATTGACAGATTAATGAGAAAAATAAAAAAAAAATGCTTAAATGTGATGATTCAGCATGTTTTTATGTCTCAGAGTCTATGGAGGTCACAAACAAAAGAAAGATAAAGTATTGGGAAGTTTTAAGATTTCTAACTATTGTTACTTGATCAACCAGGCTTCCTCAGCTTTGGGCTGTAATGAGCAGTGCTGTTCCAGAACAGAAGCACATACCCCATACTCATCACTACATGTTACATTTCACCTGCATTGCTCAGCACCTTTCAAGACAGCTGACTGTTCTGTAAGAACAGGCTTGCTGATGACAAAGTAAAGGAATTCAGAATTGTCTCACTAATAGAGGGCACTGCAAAGTAACTTAATAAGTAGCAATGAGTAGTTTATCACCTGTTGCTGCTCACTGATTTCCAGAAAACTGACTTCAGTTTGCAAGCAGAAAGAGCAAGCCCTCACATACAATTGTCAGCTGTTATGGATCAACTTGGCCAAAGTGCTCAGTAATCACCAATGCTACAAAGACTTTTAGAACAGCTCTGTCATGTCAAATCTCAGATTCTTTTCCTCTTTGGCACCATCACCACTACTAAAGTTTCCATACCCATCATGATCACTGTATAATTCCTTTCCTTTTAGCAAGCCTCCTTTGGCATCCCATTTACAGGAAGGTTTTGAGCATATTCAAACCTGCAAAGTGAGAGCAACAAAATACACCATAATGTCTTCACTATCTCTGGAAGTGACACTACCAGTTCTAGACACTATCCCCTTCAACACCTAGCTCAAGAGTAATTGAAATATGAAAACAATTGCTCACCTTTTGATCCAGACTGTAAGCCAAGATCCACTCCTCCTGCTTGGGGTGGAAGAGCAAGCTCTGGATATAGAAGTTCAAACGGTACTTCTGGTAGGTAGCACCTTCATCAGAGCTGATAAGGATGCTGCTCTCAAGCTCTGGATCACTAAGAAGCATGATCTAAACAGAAAAACAGAGGGGAAACAGTGTTAACAGAGAAGTGAAACTGAATATAATTTAAAAGTGAGATCATACAGCACCGATTCCTATTAGATGTATTCAGAATATTGTTCAAGAGTGTAAACTGTTTTCCCAAATAGGTGGGGGGTTTTAGTATTTCACTTTTGTTTTATTTGATCATAAATTGATAGATTCATTCAGTGACTCCCTGTTTGCACTATATTTATATCCAGATAAATTCTGAAAGTCCAGCTACACCAGGCTTTTCTGGTCCCTTTCCAGTCTGACATGTCTCTTCTCAAATGTGGAATGTTCTCTCCAAAAGTACACAGCAGTGCACTCCTGAGATTTAAGGCTCATTATTTGCAGCTTGCAGAGCTACAAATGAGGACATACCTCACTGGAAACATAGAATGCCCACCTGGATCAGCTGCTGGCATCTGAAAACAGTCCATGTACATGTGCACACATTGATACACAATCTCATATATCATGCTTCCCATTTATGCAGTAGGAGATATTCATTCACTCAGTGAACACATAATTTTTCCCAAGTGCTGGAAAGTGTATGACCTCAATTTGTACAGGGAGGAAAACACTTCTGAGTCTCTAATTTTAATTAGAAAATGATTACCAATATTTTAAAATGCGTTGATTCTGCATTATCAGATGGCACGCTCTACATAAACGTTACCAAGAAAAATGTTGAGGAAACATTATCACCATCTTATTAACATCTGGAGAAAATGACATCACATTAAAGCAAATGCCAGTACCATAAAATAAAGGCAAACAGTGGGAAATAAATTAGAGCTGTGCTAAACACAGCAGGTTATTGATACAGTAGCTAAAGCAAATATAGAAACTGCCTTTCAACAGGAAAACAGATCAAGGAACTGCCTTTTTTAGCTAGCTGCAGAATGATCAGCTAGCCAAGATCCACTGCAGTTTTGTCACACATGCCCATGTTAACTTTTCTTATCCAATGTCACAGTACTTCAGCTTCAAGACCCTTCATGATAGGGAAACACATTAATTTTGACAACAAAAGTCAGTTAGAAGGAATGGTAAGACCCTTGATATTGTAGAATTTGACCAAGCAAAAAAATTTAGCACTTGTTTAGTCTTGAGCACCTCATTAATTCCATGAGGTCACCAAGGGAAAGTGAATATAATATAAATGCTTTTTGATCTTTTCCATGAAAAAAATGAAAAAGGCCTTTAAAACTAACAATGAATGTTGTTCCAGGGCAAAGCCACTTATATATGAATCCAGCTTGAGCTCAGAGCTCCTTAAACATCCCTCGCATATACTGCTTACTGGCCTCATAAAGCAATCTCCACCTATTCCCACAGAAAGCCACACCAAAAGTGACTTGCATTGTGCACTGGAGCACAGCATGGGAAATGAGAAACATGCCCACAAGCAGTTGACTCCTGGGAGATGGTCTTGAGAATAGGACCCTGATGGCCTCCACCTAGAAGGAAGTTTTGGTATGTCTCTTCTTTCTAATCAGATCAAAAGTATGTATTTCACTTTGCTGAGACAAGGAAGGTATCCCCAATACTATTTCAACACATTTTTTCTGTCACTAGTGACCTAGACATCAAAGACATTCTGTCCCCTAAGTATACCCCTGTTCATCCAAAGTGTATTGCCTGTGTCATAACATGGTTTAGTAGAAATCACTTGATTCTGAAGAATGGAAGAAAGATGCAAGATTGCCAATAGAAGATATTCCAAAGAGATAATACATTTAAAAGGAAGGATACCTCAGGAATACAAAAATTTTCCACCCAATGTTGCAGGAGGTTACAAAGTCAATAATGGTTTATACTAAAAGGTCACTGTTTAGAGTTCTGCCCCAAATAAGGAGCAGAGGACACCTAGCAGTTACAGAGACTTGACATGGTGCACACATAAAACATCCACTCTGCTCTTTCACACAAGATCTGCAACACTTTGGTGCATAGTTCAAGCAACAAGTCAGATCCGATAGAAAAGATGGTACTTCCACCAGATGGTTTAATAGCCAGTCAATCGTTCATCTGGAAGCCTAACATTGTTGCAAGAAAGTTGTTCATCTGGAAGCCTTGCATCGTTGCAATATTAAATGACAAAACTATTAAGCTAGGAAAACTAAAAGCTAGATGGAAAGCTGACAGGCTCTAACAGTCATACCTATTTTGTTTTGTTTTGTTTTGTTGGGGACTTTTGTTTTGTTTTAATGTTTGTCTTTTTCCTGCTGGAAGCTATGAGGGGAGGGGACAAATTTGGCAAGGGAAATAGCAGGACATTCTTCAAAGGCCTGAAACTGCAACTTCTAATTATGGGGCCAGAGTGAAGGATCCACCCCAGTAGTGATTTAGATTAATTGCTTTTCATTAAGAACCAATAAACAAACTCCAGTCAGAATGAGCATTTCTGCCAGCACCCTGTGTTGCCATTTATATTTGTTATAAGGAACAGCGAAGGAGCACCAGAGAGTTGTCAAATGTAATTTATAGGTTTTTAAGATCTAATCATTTTCTATAATATTAAATTAAATGGCAGCCTTTATTAAAAAGGAAATTACATTTCACCTTGCTACATTCTAGAATATATACACACACATATAAATAAAATATTATTTTCAGTTACTGTCTTCTCTAGTTAAGGTGGAGAGGAGAAGGAGGGGATTACTGCTAAGAGTAAGTCCTTGAAAACATATTTGAGATAAGGTGCTTTATACTACATAGCTTTTTCCTCTTGTGGTTATAGCCCAATCTTCAAAATTCAGTAGACAATGAATGGCAAGCATCAGACAAAACAAACCAGGCTGGAAATCCAACTGAATTTCAGGTATCTCCTTAGGAGATAAATGCATAGGAAGAGGGCTGTCTGGTACATGGTGTGTCTCCTTTAGAACAGGGGCTTTGGGGGCAATGATGACACATACAGAGTTGTTCTGAATTAACTCCAGTTCAGCAGAATGCCAGACACCAACATGGGAAGAACATAGAAGGGAGTGGATTTGGAGAGGCCACCTTACAAGAACAATGTAAAACCGCGATCTTCAGCATGTGATTAGGAAACACATCCAGCTCTGAACACTTCAAGGGGATTTATCCCAGTAAAAAAGAAGCAGAGACTGAAGGGAGAAAGAACAAGGAGAGGAGGCATCATACCTATAACTGCCATGATGTATTTGTTACAAAACAAGATAAGAATATCTCATATTTGCTGAAGAGCAGATAGAACCTTTAAAAGGAGCTCTGAACAAATGTAGCAATGGCGAGGAAGGAAAGCAACACTTGAGCACAGCACAAAGCCATCAAACCAGCACGCCTTCTGCTGGGGTAACATAATTAAAAACTAAGGCAGGATTTTTAACTACAAATCTGATTACCTGCTACCTTGATTAAATTCCCAGGTATGTCACTGGCTTAATGGAAACATCTACTCACTAATGGTTTCACACAGGTTATGTCCAGGTGGATGAGTCAAGATAGTGACACACTTTTCTTCCTCCACTCCAAGCTAGCCGGGGCACAAAGGTAACTGCAATCTGGAATACTGAACCACAGCAGTATTGAGCTAGCATAGCCCTCATGGGCACAACACTATGATGTGCCTGGACTCTACTGGCAGTCTCAGCTCATATCTGACTGAATCTGTCTACTGCAGTTATGTCAAATACTCCCGTATCACTTGGTGCTCAGTTCTCTTCGCACCCTTAATGGCTCTGCCCTCACGTTAGCAGGCCTGATTAGCACATCACTGCTATCCTTCCTCTTCTGGTACCAAGGCACAAGAAAAAAAACAAACACATCCCCCACCCCTCATCATACTACTTGTATCCATAGTATCAGATTTGATAGCTTTATGACCGTTCTTGCTCCCTGGTTCTGCGTTATTCCAACACAACAGAGATCTGTTTTGTATACAGCTGAATCTTTTAATAAACTATCTCTGGGAAAAAATGAAACATGCCACATAAAAGGCATTTTTATTAATATTAGTTTTCATTGAATCCTTTTATTTTTCTCAACCCCCATAAATTTTCACTGCAAACTACCAGAGCACATCTCTTTAAATCAGCACAAAGGAGTTTTATAGGTACAATATCTGTAGCAGTAGTACCACTGAGCTACATTAGCAGGAAGTATCTCAGTAAATGAATAAAGAAGACAGGTTCAAAATAGATGTCTTTTGTTCCCAGAAATAAGTAGATAACATTAAACCATTGTGTACTGTCTTCTCATTTTCATTTTAATGTGCTTTTTATAAGCAGTCTTTTTCAGAGGTTCCAGTCACCATTTTCATTTGCCTACATGAAATGCTATTCTATAAAGGAAATAAACAAAACAGTTTATAAAAAATACACCTACAAATCACCCAAGTCCCTGTAGCCACAAAAGAAACCTAGCACCTTAGCAAAGTATCAGCAAATTGTAGCACACCATAGGTCCTCTTCTGCAATTGGAAAAGTAGTTCTGCCACAAGCACTGCTGCAAAACTAGTAACTTAAGGTTTTGCATTTACATTTTCATCATGATTCCCATATCAAATGTGATCAGCTTACATATGAAATGGCTTTTGAGGGTTTTTTTGGCCTATTCCCACTATATCCTCAACTTAAAAGCACTTTAGATCCTTCCTAAAAAGAAAATTTAGGTCCTTCTTAAAGCCAGGCTACATTTACATAAACATCAGGAAAACACAAATTGAGTTATTGTTGGTTTGTTTTAATTATGTTTTGTTTATCTTATTTTTGTGGGTTTATTTTTGTTTGTTTTGCTTTGTTGTTTTGGTTCTTTTTCTTCCCAATTTTGATTTAAAACATTTAAAGGATTGCATGGACCCACAAGACCTCTGCAGCTAAGCCTAATTCCCAACAAAGTTCCTTTGAGTTAAAAAGCCAAAAAGTTTCAACAATTTATGGTGAAATGTCAATGCAAATGGGGGATTTTTCCTTTGTTTGGACTTATGATATCCTTTCCTCCTTTTGAAACCAAAAAAAATCAAGATCAAATGACATTTAAAGGTTTAAACATACAAACATAATTTTCTTTCTTCAAAACATCAGTTCACCACAAGAATGTTCAATGTGAAGAGCTTGGAAATCTCTAATGGGAAAACTAATTTTTTATTGCTGAAGTACTTCGATTAAATGTTTGACCAGCTGAAATTTCCAACTGGCAAACATTTGGTTATTCATTCCCATCCTGCCCTGCAGGATAAAGGATGCCCTCAAGGTATGTACACTACCTCAAACTCATAGAGCACAGCTACTCTGTATACATGAAGCCCTCCTATACCAATCACAAGGAGGACAAATGCAACTCATTGCAAAGAAAATCTCATTCTTTTGTCTTCTTTCCTCACCATGTGTCAGTTTAAATACTACTACTACTAATAATAATAAAGGTTTAACTAAATCGGCTCAAACCCCTCTGAGAAAAGAGTGTATTGGTATCACAAGTATCTACTTAACCAGTAAAAGAAGCACCCATATAAATCATAATTAAGCTAGTAAAATATCTTTGCACAATCTGCACTCATCTAGAAAGTGCAAGTTAACTTTACACACATTTCCACAGAAGGTGTTCAGAAATGACGAGATATCTTCTCACTGCCCTGTAGATATACTGACTCCTGCAATAAGCAGCAGAAAAGGAAAGGAATGTCTACTTTCCAGTCACCAAAACAAGCATACCACTCCAGAAAAAATGGAAGATGGCACTGATAAAACTCTGCTCTAGAGAGAAATCATATTTATTTACATACAAGTGAAGCAACCCAACCCATTACTTAGTGATCAACTGCCATCAAGGGAGGGACATCTGCTCTCTGGGAAGCCAAAGGAGACAGCCATGAAGAGGGCAACAGCTTCCACATTAATTGCTAACTTTGCCTCCCAAAAGGAAAATGCTCATTGCAATCTCTTGCATTACAGAACAGTCCAGATTTGGGGCTCCTTGTTGCTTCACATGGTTCAAAAAGTTCTTTAATGTTATGGATAACCTGTGGGCATCAGCCAAGCAGTAAAAATGAACTGAGCTTTCCTGAGAGGTAAATTGTCTGGACGTACTCCACTTCAGCTGCTTCTAACTTAACTTCTCATTGCCTGAAATGTAACATTAATAACAAATTTAATTAATTAATATAGCACCAGATCACCATATCTCAGAACCATAACACCATAATCTTAAAGGATGAAGTGCACTGCATTCACTTTATAAGGGTTTATGAAGCATGTGTTATAAAAGTACCTCAACCATAAGGCTTTTATAACTCGGTGCTCACTTCAATACAATCCCATAAAATCCAAGCAATCTTTAAGTGTTAAAGGTGACTTTCACTACTGTATTTATTATTGGATAATGAAAAATAAGTCCAACACCCACGGAAACTGAGCAATGAAATAGAGTTTCCTGAGACTTTTGCATTGGATCTGCATTATATGTACCATGATCAAAGAACCAAATAGGTCTCTCAAGACCTTTTCATGCTAACCTCTCTCTAGTACCTACTTTCTATCAGGACTTCTCTGAAATTACAAACCATCCTCTACTCTGTAGAATCCCATTGCTTGTCACTGAACTTTTCAGATGACAACAGCTGTTTCTGTAAGCATCCAGCTCCACAGACTCTTCCACCTGTGCTTAAGGCTCCAGCTGTGTACTCCAGCAAGTTGGTCTGAGAATACAGCACACATCCCTGACACACATCCCTAAAATCAGGGGGACCCCATCTGTAGGTTCTCCATCTTTCCAGCATCAAGAGAAAATAATAAGAGCACTTCATGTCATTGAGGTTATACACAGGTTCTCTGTCTCTATAGAACTTTTTGTCTTTTATAGAAGGTAAGGAAAGAAGAGGACCACAAAGTAGAAAGTAATAAGGTATAAAATGAAAACTGTTTTTGTTTGTTTAACCTAGACCATCGGGATCTTCTTGTGATACTACAACACACACAAAAAAGACATCACTGGGGTACTTATTCATTTTGATGAATATCAAATCCTCTTCTGAATTGCAGTATGTCATTATTCGGCTGTCCCCTTGTTATATATATTTAGACTGCAAATCTTCAAATTGAGAGCAATTTTCATAATAAGTTTTTTAAGTAGTATCACAACAGTATTTTGCACAGATATCAAGACTAATTTGCAATCAGAAACAATGCAAGTATAAATCTGCTGACCAAAGGGTGCACCGTCCCCACCAGGATCAAGCACAAAAGTTCCAGGTTCCCCATTAACTGAAATACCCCTCAGCAGAAGCCTGGTACTGTCAGAAATAAAACTGGAAATAATTACCTATAACCAACCCTTGTGCCTTGTAACATCAGAACTTGAAACCAGTAGTCCAAGAGTGTGTAAATCTGGCCTTTGAGGATGAATAAGCTATATGGATGAGATACTAGTATTACAGACACTAATCATGCAATCAAAATATATAGACCCACTATGTGCTATATACAGTCGGCTCAGTCACAGAGAAGTGTACATTTAAGATAACAGCATCTTACTAATCCTTTGATTTGCTTCTTACAAAGATTAAAAAGAATGGAGATGCCAGAAAAACTTTGGAGAGACACAGAGATAGGGCAATTTGGTGGCAAAAGAATAATTATCTATCGTCCTCCTGTCTGAAAGTCCATAGGAGAGATATCATACCAGTACTTACAGGATTAGCTGAGAGAAAAGTGATTAGTAAAAGCACATCAAATGAGGACCAACATCACCTTACCTTCTCTAAGGAGGTGCACATCAGCTCACCGTGCTGAGTGAACAACTCTGATTAATCTTTCTGACCTCTATTGCTTTTGTATCTACTTGTATTCAGAATATTATTACAATTAATTATTTGAATTTGTAGAAAATTAAAATAGGCTCTTAGCATTGCAGCCATACCTGCCATAAATTGCCTTACCAAAACAACACCTTTCACACAATTCCAAGCTCACATACCCTATACCCTGTGGAGAGAGTGCTTGATTTCATTACCACCTCCAGCAACTGTGCAAGAACACAAATGCACCTTGAAGGATGCCCTGAGTATCAACAACAAATCAACACAAAACTGGATAAAGAGAAAAAGCCCCTCAAGGAAAACCACTCTGCCATCCTCCTGAGCAAGTAGAAAATTAAAATATATCATGGCTGTAAGGCTTAGGCAAAATCAGAGTCGGGAAAATAAATCAGATGCACAAAAGCTGCCAACCTAACCTGCCCACAATGCCAGATCCCAGGCTGGATCCAATTTGCATGCATGGTAGTGGAATACACCATTGCACTAGATCTAGCAAAGCAGAACATCTCATCCTTGTTTTACCACTAAACAGGTCAGAACAACATGTCTCCTTGCTTTCTCTTGGGTTTTTTTGGCACTGGACACATGTACTTTTCACTTTTAATTACAAGGCACAGCAAGCATTTGTTTGGTAAATTTCAGGTGCCAGTGGGGATGGAAGCCATCCAAAAAGCATGTGTTTGGCCTGGCAAAGAGTGACTGATTGGCAACAGCCTCATGCTTGATTGTAAAACCTTTTCATTCTCACAGCAAGGAAGAGTTTACCCAAGGTTATTCCATCCCATTATATTCTTTTTACAGTTGAACATTCTCCAGCTCCCCACAGATCAAAGAGCAAAGTCTTCTGCCACAGTAATCCCACCTTCCTGAGGCCACTTTGGATGCTGTGTGCTGTTCAGCTATTTTGCCAAAGGCTATTCTCAGAGCATGTTAATGAACAGTTCTCCACTGCAAACAACCAAATGGGCTATAACCTCCACCAATTACAGCCCTTTTGAATATATCAAGTTTGTAAAAATGTAAAGCTTCTGATCTATGATATTATTTTCTTTGGAGTCTGGTATTTCTGCATAGTTCTCGGCATGATGCCGTTTTACTCTTCTGGATTCTAGGCAAGAAATACTTGACTGTTGCAATATCTGACACATTGTTTCGTGGTCAGCAGCCTTTTTTAGTGGCAAAGAGCTCCGATCCCAAACTGTGCGCACAGAAACAGAAAAGAAGCATTCACTGTTATAATTATACGTTATTTGAGTAAATGCATGGTTGTGCTATTCTCCATAGAACTACAAAGTAATTTTCACCATTATGGTAACTTACCATGTAAGCAAAAATAGTTGCAGAAAATAATGTTATCAGTAAAGAGAGGTTGTGTGCACCACAGCTGTTGGAACTGAGAATACCATTTATATAAAAACACTCCTCTGATTATAGGTCTCACTTGGGAGAACACTTTACATGTGAGAATAAGTTTATTCACAGTAGTTGCACCATTACAGAAAACAAAGATGTGCATGGATAGTTACTCATGAGGGTAAACTTTTGCAGCCCATATACAGCAGTTTATTTCATTTGAGGACAGTAGAGTGTTTCATAACTCTATAGAAAAAAAAAATTGTATTATGTATCTCCCTTGAGGCTATTAAACCTGAATACCATTTTAAATGCATCATTGCTTCTCCACTGCTTACACACTTTATTTTTTCTCCTTTTTAGTCAAAGTGCAGAGTGAACATAGGCAACAGTCAGCTTTATCAACATTCACATCTAGATGCTAATCTATCTCAATTTACTTACTTGTCATCTGTTATTCATGTCCCTCACTGTCCCTAATGTACCCTAATATCCCCTTCCTAGCACCTCTAGTGTGGTGGAAGCCAAGGAGATAGGAGAATATCCACTTTCTGGATAGAAGGCTGTGGTCCCCCCAAAATTAAAGGTTAAAGTTACAAAACGTGATAGCATTGCAGTGCTCTCTGCACGGCAGTGCTCAGCTCTAAGCTATCACTGTAGCTGCAGGTAACACATGATAGCTAGAAAAGGTTCAAGAACTAGGAACAGGATTCACAACTACCAGCTCACTGGCTTTGACATTTTCCCTTACATTTGTGAAACTTCCTCCCAGTGATACAGTCCTCACAGGTTTATGGTAGAAGTCTTCACTGTAATTACACCCCAAGAAAGTGAGTGGCCAAGTAACTGTGAACTACAGCTGTTATACCCTGTTCCAACACTGGAACCCCACAGCCTTAGGAAAAATCACTTTTTTTACTTTCAGTATGCATCCATGCTCATACATGAGCCCTGGTCACTGCAATGTAACAGGAAAGGGAACTGGAAGAGGGTTTTATCTGCAGCACAACCCTGACACTTCAGTTAAGAGATCAATTGGCAAAAGTCGGAAAACTGCCCAGCTGACTTCATCTTTCCGCCTATTCCCAGGTCATGATCATACCCTTCACTCCAATGAACTCTGAGCACAGCTGCTTAAGTTTTGTGGCTTTCTTGCAGTCGTTTTTAAAGCTTATGTTGGCCTGCCATGGAATGGCTCCAAGGGAGGTAAAATATGTCAGATAAGCTTTTTGATTTTGCCAGAAAAAAAACCAACCTGATTTGTTGTAACAGAGAATTAACATATTGTGGGATCCACTGCAAAAGGCAACACCAATCTCTCCTCAGACACAGGCATAAAGACTGGATTAAGTCTTGAATCCACAGATTTGCAAGAAAACTACAGACCGAGTTTCCTCTGCATCTGGGCACTGTTTCAAAAATCCCTATCATTACTTTCAGAGTCCAGCAACATTTGTGTGTATACAGTGAAAAAAGGCATTTTTAGGACAGACAGGGTCAAGAGCAGTGAACTCTGGCCAGTGCAAAGAGAAGATCTAAGTACTCCGTGATGCACTGAAATGTTTCTGTAAGACCTAGCACAGACAAACTCTATGCAAAAGAAAAACTGCTTACACAGTCATGCAGGGGCTTCCAGAATTCACTGTGCTGCTTGGGATATTTTACACAGAATTGATCACATCAGAACTGAAATTAGAGTGAATGCATTTAGAATTGAAGAGGCAGATGTGCACATATGGCAGAAACTGAGACAGTGGCCAGCATGTAGCCTACAGATTCTGATAATATAGCCTATTAAAAATGAGAACTCACTCAATGAGTAATGTGGAATTTTCCATTTTTCACTTTAGAAAAAAAATGAAACAAAAAGACATTTTTTTGCCTCAGACTGGAGGGTTTGGGTGTCAGTGAAGGGTTCTTTTCCTCAAAGAACAGTAACAGTGTCCTGGTGAAACAGCTCTTATCACTAATGATCAAGGTCAGAGAATTATGAAGTCTTCAAGAGGACCCACCTGTCCCTTTTCCAAGAGCTGTTCTCCACTCAATCTATTATTTTTCCTCCTTTTTAATAGCAGGACGTGCCAACTGATTATTATTGATTATCACTCTCTGTGAAGCTCCATTCCCCTTCTCATTAAATCAAAACTACCTTATTTTTCATACTTCATAAATTAATATATTATTGTATTTGCAGCAGTAAAGGAGATTGCCACGTTTCATAGAGAGGTACAGAGGGTGGAGAAAGGAAGCTTCATAAACCTTCCCTACATCAGGATCTGCAGCTGTGCCCACCCTGCTGACAGGCTGGTGCTTACTGGCAGCCTCTGACTAGGTGATGTATCCTGTCAGTCCCTCTCTGTCCCTGTAACCAAAGCAGGGCACACTGTAACCTCACACAGGTTTGCTCTGCCCACTTCATAAAAGCAATGGCCAAGCCACATGACAAACAAAACTGCCTCTTTGTTTTAGAGGATATTGTAACTTCCGATCTATCCTTTAACACTTGCTGGCTAAATCAGAGCTAACCACCTCTTTCTTAAACACTGAAGCCTGCTCTGGGAAGCCCACATCTAAACGTGGATGTAATGTTTCCAGTTTTGCTCCATCTCTTCTCTTTACAACCTTGTACCATCCCTAAGGCTCTCTAAGGCCCTGACTCTAGCAATATAAGGTGAAGCAGGCAGAGAAAGCAACAGGAGAGATGGACAGTCAGGAAGCCAGACAAGGCAGCCCTGTCATAGACATGCACAAGAATCCTGACAAGCTGACTCTTACCTGATAACTAGCGCTTTTTTTCTCAAAACATTATTTGCAAGTCCTATAAAAACAAAGCTTGCTTATTGGCTTGGGTTTCTCCCATCCTTCCACCTTGCAATTTGAATTTCCAGCCATTCTGATAGACAGTGAAGTGCAGTGTTACTGTCCTCAACCAATTGTATCTCTTTTTAGGGTGAAGGGCTACGAACTGTATGTTTGAATTAGTAGATTTCTAGATTCACCACCCATAAACAATGCCAAACAAACTTGCTCACCCACTCAGTTCTTGCACACAAAGCAATCTCAGAGAAGTGTGCATGGGAAGTAAGTCCAAAGAGTTCAGATTCTGGTTTGCCTTTTCCTAAAATCTGTGCATTTCATTCAATTGGCCAATTTTTTCCCCAAAGACCCAGACAGTATCTAAGTAGGGATTTCACATAGTTCCAGTCCTTGGTGAGAAAAATGATATAGCAGGTGTCTGACTGGTTTTTTTTTCTTATTTTAACTTACACAGACTTGCAATATGTGTGAAGACTAAAATCACATTTACTTAACCAACATTTTTCATACAGACAACTTAGACAGCCCTCATTTTACTCCCTATCTTTATTAATTGAATCTCGCATTAGGTTTCCATCGCACTAAATACTTACCTCAGCACTAACCAAACATACCTTAAATGAGTTCAGAAACCTATGAAAAATGCAAGTACGGAATGTGTACGTGCAAAGACATGAAATGCAGATGTATAAAGGCACATGCAGGCAACTAATATTGGAATTTCATAATACGTGAAACTTATTTTTCTTCATGAACATTGAAACCATGGCTTTCAATGTGGTATCTTTAAGATATGTATAAACAGAAACAGATACCCATCTCTCTTCTAACCCTCTCCCTGCCACCCACAGCAAATAACACTATATATGAACATTTTTTTAATTATTGAAATTGTATTTATTTTTAGAAAAAGCTGAGGAGCAGTGGGTGAGGTTCAGTAGGGGTTTGGGGTTTTTTTGTTTTGTTTTGTTTTTTTAAAGCATATGCTTTTTTTTTCCAGAGAATTAACTGAAAAAGCCTCAGGAATCTACCATTTTCACATTCATGCTCAACAAGGGACAGCCTTCCCTAGAGTACAACAATCAGATGGTCCCTGCTTAACAAGGGGGGAAATGGCTATTGGGGATCTCTCATAAGCTTTGGTCTCAATTCTGTGCTGACAAATGGTCATAACCCAGACCACAGATGCTATACAAACTCCATTTACCTCTCTCATTTATGTCAAGTCAGAAGTAGCAAAAATAAGACTTGGAAACCAACAGTAGTTTGTTCTTTAAGTAAAGGAGCCTATGGGTCAGGTTCCAGTGGGGCGTCTGACACGCCAGGCCCCACAATCCTGGGCTGTAGCAGACAGAGCACTCACAAGAGCCCCTTGACTACAAAGATCCACACGGAAGCACAGACCACAGATATAAGACTAACAACACCCCAACCAAACCTATTTGGCATACTGAAAAAGATCCTATACTTTAAAAGTATTATGTTAACATATTTTCCTTTTATGTCTCAACATCTTCCATTTACTGATCTTGAACCATGTTTGGAAACCTATTAAACTAAGTAATCCAGTATTGGGAAGCTATTTCTTACATAGGAAAGGTCAGATAAACCCACTCTGAAAATGCAATTTTTCTGAATTCAAAAGCATTCAAAAGGAAGTCTTCTTCTCCAATTATTACCATACATCTGTAACAAAATATTTTTTTTCACAGAGTTTCAGGTCAGGGTTCTACAAACATTTATAAAATTCTCTCTTTTCTCAAGCAACAAATACAAGCGGAATTAATTGGACAAGTAGAAAGAATCTATGCACAACCAGTCACAAAACTGTACCTTGTAGGTAAAACACATCATGTCCTCTGACATCGATGTTGTAGGCACCTTCAGGAAATCTTTTTTGTTTCATCAGTAAGTGAACAAAAATATTACTTCTTCATTCACATTTTATTCTTCTATTTAAACTGTCAGTTCTGAAGGCTGACAGTGACTGTTCCTGAAGTGTATTTACAAGACAGAATATACTGTGATGTTAACCAGACCACAGTTACATTTGTACAGTTTACTGGTATAAAGAGAGCAGACAAATCTGAGCTCAGCTAACCCAGATGATGTATCTCAGAGCCACAGCCTTCCCTAAAAAACACTGGACAGGTTCTGCCCAAGCAGGCTTAGGACTGGGTGATGTGTTTTGTAGTGCTGAGAAGCACGGGAACATCACACACAGCTTAACAGGTCCAGAGAAAGGGGAGCACACAAAGGTGATTGCCAACTGCATTTGCAGCTCAGGTATTTTAGGCTCTGTTAATGGCAGTTGCAAAACCAAGAGCTATTTAGTAACTGTATTTCACTGGGCTGAAGGGAAAGATTAGGGATAAAAGACAGTAAAACCAACTAGTTCTATCACTCCTGTCCTGTGGCTCTAACTCATCTTAATTGCCTTTGTGCTATAAATATGTTATCTGAAATCACACCAGTAAGTGCCAGTTTACAACACATGCTGTTTATTACACTGTCAGCATAAAAGAAAAAAGTGTCCAAAGAAATGTTCCATCTGCCATATAGCTTTAGGGTACTCCAGAGCTCAGTTTCTCACCAATAGCTTGGGATGAAAACTTAGGAAAAAGCAGCAGGTGACTAATGGGAGCTCTGGCAAAGGATGGCAGCTCAGTTCAGGCTGGGTTAGCAAGCATCAGGTGCATGTTGGAACCTCTGCCACCTCAGCCTGCCACACAGGTGACGAGTAAGGAGAAAACAAAATGCTGTGGAATTCCCTTTGGGATCAAATTGACTAAGAAATGAAAGCAAAACCAAAATCAGTTTGGACCGTGGTTCTGCACTGAGTCTTCAATCACAACTGAGGAATCCCCCTTGGAAAAAGTTGAGGTCAGGACAAGGTTTGCTCTCAGCTACTCTCCAAGTGAACAAGAAGAAATAAAGAGGAGGTTAAAGTGACCTGCACTTATTTTGGATCTCCAGCTTCTGTAAAAGTAGTTGTCACTCCCAATGTGCTAGCTATTTTCCAGTGAGGTAAATGCACTCCTCTGCAATTTCAATATTACCATCACAATTAACTTCTTCCTTCATTAACCAGAATTGCAACACATCATTACTCTCTGCCAGCTCATAAACTGTTGCTGTGCTTCATCCCCAAGAAGCTGCATAGAAGAAACCAAATCTAATTAGATTTTGTTTTCAGAGTTTCTGACTCTCCAAATACCTCTAAACGTTTCTCATTCTGATGGGCCAAGTTCAGAGGCATGACAATGTATGACATGTGCATGCCTTTGGCTTTTGTAGCTTCAAGGATTTGGACTGCCCTCCGTTTTGACTATGACAACTGGGAAACTAGTCTGCAAAACCACTTTCTCAAAGCTCTTTAACTGAGCACCATAACTATTTTTGCTTTATGCTGTTTGCAACTACTGTTCAAATCCCTTAGGTAGAAGGTCTATCTATAAATGCAATCTCTAATTCAGTTTTGCTATAAAGGAAAAATGGGGAGGAATCCTCATTTCAATCACAGTGCCTGGGTACTATTTCTCTGCAAAGACACAGAATAGAAGACTATAGACCTTCTAATTATCACCCACAAGAACAATGGTAACAGTACAGGAGAAAAGCCAAGGATGACTCCATCCAATTGAATTGCAAAGCAAGTTCATAAAGGAAGATATATTTCTAAGACATCAGAACTGTCACCCAGATCCTAAATGCAATCAGGACCTCCCATTTATCCACATCTCATCTGAGCAATACTATATACATGCAAGTGCTTTTTGGTTTGATTTTGTCAGATTTGACATTCTCTTTTTCCTCTCTGCTTTTTCTTCTAAGTGCTTTTTAACTCCATCCTCTCAACCTCCACAGAAATCCAAAGAGTAAAAAGTTTCACAATGAAAACTAGGTTTGAAACTAAACAACACCTTCACCATGAGTATGCACTCTTCACAGAACAATTCATGGAAAACATACATGAAATCTGTGGTTCAACACACAGTTTCTTCAGATTCTAAATGACACCTCTCTACCTGAAAAGTTGGTGTGTTTCAGATATTAGACTTCCATTCTTATTTTTTTTTCTTCACCCTTCAGACTTTGTATTGTTCTGCAAAGCAGAAACTCTAAACTGAATTCTGGTACTGAAAACCAAGAAGAAAGTGAGTGTTCTCAGGATAAGGGATCTTACCCAGCAGACCAACCCATGCTAGAAAATATGGATTCATAGAACTTCAGCTTCAAACAGTGCCATTTTGAAATGCAGTTAGTCAAAGAATCACAGGCTTAATCTTTTTGTGGAAATTATCTGATTTCCTAACATAAAGTTTTCAACAAATGAAAACAACAACAAAAAAAAAGACACGGAGAAAATGGGAATATAAAAAGTCAAGAGAAATGTTCTTATTAAAACAGAAGATTCATTGTCCCTTAATTCCTCAGAATAAACAAACAATTCTAATTCCCAGACTGGCATGAAAATCTGCCTCAAGTAGAATGCAACTAATGACCAAAATACAGCGTTAAATCAAAGGTCAGCGGGGAACTGAGATCTCAGCCCAGCAGAGAGTAGGCAGATTTTTGTCATATCCCTAAAGACAGACAAGAAGCTATAGGGCAGAAACGTCAAAGTTACGCATTTTGCAAGCGTCAGCTTTTCAGAGCACTCTACCGTCAGCCCTTAAATCCCACTCATCTGTAGGGAAGGAGTTCTGATAAATAAATGCAAAACTTTCTCCTTTTTGAAGTTCACCATAGAATTACCAGGATTGTTGCAACCTACATGTCAACCAGACAAAGCAGATGCTTCTCATGGGTTCACACAGGCAAACAACCAGGTGAGCAGATGCACTGAAAGGGAAGATGTGCCCTGGAATATTCTCTGCCTATTAGAGCATCTTCATGGTGGTTCAAGTGTCAAAACTGCAGGCACTTGGCTTCTCACCAGGGCTCAAAACACTAACTCTTAAGAAAGCCATAGCCCCCCCCAGGACTTCAGAGTTGGCTGACCGCTAGGTCTAATGATCACCTGGAATTTCACAGTATTAAACAGAACTCAATGCATATTTTCCTGATCCAAAAACAAGCCCCTACCATGCAAGTGAAAGAAAAAACAGCCCAAGCATTTGCCAGAGAGCAGACCCTAGTCTGGCAGTTTCAGTTCCCAGCAGCAGAGGCTGTACACAGAGCTGCAGTGTTGTGAAACCCTGAGCTTTTTAGTTCTCAGAAGAGAATTAGCAGCACGACTGCTCCATGGGAAGATGAAGTAGCCCTGGCTTACAGCAGGAAGCATTTCAGCTCCAATGCAGCCAGAGGCGATGGGTTCACAATATGCTGCTGCATGCTTGACTGTCTCCTTATGTCTGCGCTGTAGGGTGGTCTCTTTTCAAACGATGGGTGGTCTCAGATCACCAAGGTGGCCCTGATCACTAGCAATACTACTTTGAGAAGCTAAAGGAATCACAGCTAGGAAGGAGTATTCTTGGCAATTTCCTTTTGTATCTGCATGTTGTTCTATTGATTTAACTGTAACCGTAAACCTCAAGTTACACAATGGCAAAGTGCATTTTCCAAATACCTTCTTGTGATTTCTAGGAAATAAACACTATCTCAGCTCCAAAACCAGCCATCAGCACGCTGTGTCAGCAGCTGGGACCAGGTGCTCTGGAGCTCAGCCCTGCAGCTGCCCAGCACTACTACAGCCAAGGTCACCTAAACTCAATCTTGGCTATCCAGCTTTGTGCCTAGGTTAACTTGTTATGAGGAGGGTTGATATCACCCAGTCGCAATATATAACCAAGGAACACCCAGAGACTAAATCTGGCCTCTTAAGTGTCAAGCACCAGCACAGCACCAAGAGGTGTCCAAGGAGAGCCAAGGCTGTCCTGGATTTATCACCATGATAACCATAAAGATTGTGTTTCTTCACCTCTTCCCCTCTCAGCTGCCTCTTTCCTCTTCAGGCACAAGGACATGATCTCTCCATGGTGATTTTACTCACTGATAAACACTAGTAACTGATGTGTTTCACTGAAGAGCAAAGGACAGGACTGAAGGACCAGGTGCTTCCAGGATGTTCCAGAATTTCTGGCCTGCTGTGTCAAGAAAGACATTTTAATACTCATGAGGACACTAAACATTTTACACACTGCCAGGGCTTTCCAGACTGGGATGGGAGACACACACAGGAGAAGCTTAGAAGGAAGCCTAGAGAGAATATGAAATTAATAAAATTGACTAACTATACAACCCAAACTGAAACAAAAAGTTTTATCTTAAAAGATGGCCAATGATACATGAAGCTAACTAGGGACTTGTTTTTGCCATCAATCTTAAATAGCAGATGCTCAGATACTATTTTGGGGAACAGAATAAAACCCAAAGAGAATTAAATACTTCAAGGCCTAAAGAGCCACTAGGTCAAGTCTGACTTCCACATGCTCCAGAATTTCCCAAAATCATTCCTACATTAACTTCATTTTTTCTTCCAGAAAGGAATCTGCTTTGTAAGAAAAGGGTGCTGGAGGGTCATAATTCTGGAATGTAAGGCATGTATCAGGTGTGACTTTCTTAGGACCAAAGGAGAATGAGTACGACACAGGCTCAAGACCATGGTTGTAGCCATTCTTCACCCAGCTACTCAACTTCTGCACTTAACTCTGGCCTCAACTAACCCCCCTAACATTGTGATAAGCACATGTTAGTATTGAGAAAAAAGTGTCCGGCCATGACGTGACACAGCACTGAGCAGAGAAATACAGCAGAATCTGCCAAAAACAACTTACAATATTCCCACAAAGAAAAAAAAAAAAAAAAAAAAAAAAGAGGCAACACCCTTCTATTGTAAAAGAAGATTAAAAAAAGCGCCATCATTTAAATCCTTTTGCCTTATAATTGAGGCAAGAGTTATGCCACAATTCTAGTTTATGCAGTTTATATAACTGGCATTTGGCTGAACACATAATTCGTATTTAACAGCTGAGAGAGGCATTTTGGGTCTTCAAAGAAATTTGACAGGTAATTCCCACTGTAGTTCTGCAGGGTAGCTGAGAGGTAATTATCCTTCTCACTAGTAAATCAATTAGGAATGAATGTATGGAAAGCTTTTCCCCTCCTCCAAGTAACTGCTAATCCTCTAAGCACTAATGAGCAGACAGGGCTAACAACAGTGTGTAAACTCATCAAAAATCAACAGGAGCTGGGAGGCATGCAGGGTCCAATCAGCACCTAGGAGATAAAGCCTCAGGAGAAAATGTCTTGCTGAAAAGGGTCTGCACAATTCACCGTGTGCACACAGGCCCAGTACACATGCTACTTTTGGTATTTCCTTCCCTGTCTATAGCCTCAAAGACCTATTTTTGAGGTTCACGAGAGATCATCACATTGTGTTCAACTAAACAACATTCACGCTGTTGGAAATGAAACACAAGTGATCTGGACCTTCTATGCCTCACCCAATGATTTGTGATTCATTATTGGTGGTGGTTGGTCCTCAGGTTCAGCAAAAAGATGATGCTTGCTTTGCAGGCTACTGTAATTGTAATTGCAATAATAATGGCCACTGCAGGCCATTCACACAGAAAGACTTGGAGAAGATTACAGTCAAGTGCATTTTTTGCAGGGAACAACCTCATGAATCTGTACAGAGTGGGCAGACAATAAACCTAAGATTGAATTTGACAAATCCCAGGTACTCCAAAGCAATGACGCCTTCTCCAGGCATTTTGCAAATGCTGCATGGACATTTGGAATTGCTCAAACTCATCTGCTGTTTAACCACACACAGAAACAATGCCCATACATTTAGCAAAGGCAGAAAGAATGAATACAAGGTATTCGCTCAACAGCATCACTGAAGCTGGTTTCCTACAGGTTTTCCTTACAGCTTGTCTCACCATTTCAAAAGATTTTTCAGAAAGGAGGAGAAGACAGAAGAAAGACAGACAGGTCCAAAGTAATTTCCATAAGACCAAAGAAAATTTTAAAAATATGTCTTTTCAAATAAGAAAACGGCAGGTAAAAGTAGATCTGCATGCCATTATATGGCAAAAGGTAACTGTTATTAATTTTTTTTAAAAGAAGATAAAAGACTGATAATCTGTAAAGTTCAATAGCTTGAGAAATTGCTAGAAGATAATAATATACCCTATTACTCCAATTTGTGAGGGAAACTTTACACCAGCAACGTAGAATTTGTAACTGAGCATATTACCTCTTATTTTAGGTGGGCAGAGTTGCTTTGGAAACAGAATGAAGAAAAATTAACTCTTCAGTGCCCATGGCTGTGGATATGGAAGAGTTGTGAAGGTCAGGAGAGCTCATTACAAAACATCTTCATTTCATTTTGCACAGGAAAAAAAGTGTCAAGATAGTTGTCACAATAATAATAAGCTTCTGTATCAGAAAAACATATATAAACTGACCCCTGTCACTGCAGTCTTCCTCCCCTCTATACATCCAAACACACACATATTGGTGCCAATAGTAATCAAAGCTTTGACTGCCCTAAGGTTGTATAAACAGAAATAACCATCAATCCTTTAACCTCTGTAGACTGAGCAGTAATGGAAAATACAACAGTAGTAATAAGAACAGTACAAGTAGCAAAATACTCATTTGGAAACCTAGTGAAGGGGAAGAATTGGGAAGTTTGGAATTCATCAAGCCAAATGGGCTGCACCTCATCCAAACATAACTCCACTGCCAGCAGCAATTAGCCAACAGCCCTCCCACATTGACTTCTTTGGGTAGCTCAAAGCATCTTTGTCCCACTACCTCCCTACACAGGCAATAATTTTGAACCAAAAAGGCACTGACAAGTAACTCCTGGGCTGTGCTCCATAAGCCAGCTGCAGCCCTAATTGCATCACGTGGGAATCATGAGCAGGGGGTTTGAAAGCTATGACCTCATCTCGCCTACACAGTCAAATCAAATCTGAGGTCTCCCACCCACTCTCCCTGGCATATTCTGCTTTCAGCCCCCTTACATGATGTAACCAATGAAAATGTCATTTACATCTTTACCTCCAACTTCTAGCTAGGGAAAGTATAAAGGGGAAAAGAGTCAAAGGCAAAAATAAATGCCTTTTACTCAGTATTTCTAATAATAAGGAACCAGAGAAAGCAGAAAGAGGTCTATTTGCCAAAGCAAGTGAAGCAAGAGTCCCAATACCTTTTGTGTGAGTTCAACTTCTTTAGAGGTGCACCAGTCAGAAGCAAATAAAAACAACCTTTTTATTCCTCCAACATCTTCAGCAGGATATGAAGGACGCAATCCCTATCACATAACCAGATGTAATTCTACTGGATTCCATGGAACTGCACCAGTGCAATTTAGATGGCAAATTCAAGCTCTTGCGAATTACCAACGGATTTCACTTTAGGATCATAATTCCTCTCAGAATGAACAGAATGCTGTAATTTTGTTTCTATAGCTACCAGCTTGATAGCTCTCCCTTACCTTCCTCTTGTTAGTGGGACTGACATAAAGGTAGCTCAGCACAGTCTTCAGGCCTACTTTGTCATTGAGCTTTTCATAGGTAGTGCCATAGTCTGTTGACCTGGAGAAAAGAGGAGACAAAAAGAGTTGATGTGGTTATTAGAGCTGAGGGAAAGGAAATGACTGTGTGAACAATTGTTCAGAGTTACAAGCTTGAGCATTACTACCTTTAGAACTTGAGCCTTTGTGTTTCATTCAGGGTGGTCAATGGTAAACAAAACTTGAGTCCTTTGAGGCAGGGTCTGTCTCTGCATCAATTGATCCTATGCAGCTAGAGAGCTGTGTTGCACCCCTGAAGATGATTTTTGGGGCTAAAATTCTGCTCTCATGTGCCAGTGTGGGATTGAAAATATCTACACGAGAGGACTGATCTCAGCAGCACACTTAGCACAAATTCTCTTTTCAGGCATATCCAACGGAAAAATCCAAATTAAACCCATCAACAGCAGTTTTATTTAAGTAGGCTGATTTTTGACTCAGAGATGAGAATCCAAATGTGGCTCAGAATTGTAACAGCTGAACTTGTCTAGATAAAAATGTGCCTAAAGTACATTATCTTGAGTTCTTCATTCACCTCCATCCTACTTTGTGCCAGGCATTTAATTTTTCTGAGTTAGAGAGACAGATTCAGGCCCCTACACTAGCAAATCCCACCAGGAGGAGCAGATGATCTGGAGGTGGCATTACCCATTCGTGACTGGGGAAAAGGGTTGCTTCGTCACAGAGGGTTTTCTGTAGTTTCCTCCCCCTCATCTGTGGGCATGTTTGAAACCTCACTTTGCCCTGCTTGTTTTTCTGCTGTTTTTGTATTCTGCTCACCCTAACAAAAAAAAGATTTTTCCTACCAGAAAAAAAGTCATCAACTGCCTAGTATAGGATGCCACACCTGAAGGTAGAAGGGTCAGTCACATCTTGCCTTAGGAAGGGTGTCACAACCTGCATAAAAAGCCCACTCACTCCATCTGAACAATGGGAAGAGCCTGGCTCCTGACCATACATGGCTTCTATGATGAGGACAGAGAAAACACAATCTTCACTAGGTACACAAAGAAAGATTCTCACAAAAAGCCTACTTGGACAATACCTATGATTTTATTTATGTCCTCCTCTCTAGTCATGTTTTGCACTAAACAGATGATTAGGGAACATGTAGCAATTCAATGACTTTCTCAGTTCCTAGCTCCACTAATTTTCTGGTATTCTATGTTCAGCAAGCCTCTAGCATCTGCAGTTTTATGGTGCCACCTGAGACCAATTCTCTGCTACCTTCTCTGATAGAAAGGTCCATGTCAACCTTTTGGCATCACAGTGATCAGTGCCACTGTGCCCAGTGGCTCAAGGCTCCCACTCAAGTGGCTGCAGAAACTAAGAGATGCCAAAATCTGCACCCAGATTTGCTGGTTTTCTTGCTGCTAGTAGAGTTCATAACTACACCACACCGAAGACATGCTTAGCTAGGTGATCCTGTTCTGGCAGGGGGGGGTTGGACTAGATGATCTTCTAGGTCCCTTCCAATCCTTAACATTTTGTGATTCTGTGAGCCATTCTGCAATACCAGACAGTTGATTTCAGGCTTCCAAGTAGGACCCATGAAATCAAAAGGTCTTTTAGTCACTGATGTAGTTTCAACACATTTGCTTCTGTGCATCATTTGAGCACAATTCTAAATGTTTTGCAAATTGATTCTTTCCTTAAATGGTTTGAACTAACCTTCCTCCTTAGAAGACTCAGCAGTCAGGAATGCTTCAAGTCTTGAACAACTGCCTTTTGCTCTCATTTAGCTCTTTAATACTCTTATTGAGCTCATACTAGCTCTATTGTTTCTCTGATAATGCTAGCTCTATTTACACTTAATTCTCTTTTGTAATAATGAATAGTATTGATACCTGTTGAGTTTCACAGAGATATCCAAAAGGATATTACAATAATGTACTGTATTTCCATAGCATTTTCCCATCCAAAGAATCTGAAGCTTGGTATCAATACTTGTTAGGTATCTATACCACACATACACACAAAACTAAACCAAACCAAACCAAACCAAACTAAACCAAAAACAAAGAAACAAAAAAAACCAAAACCCAACCAACAAACAAAAAAAACCACAAGCAGCTTTTCTTTTCCAGACAAACTTGAACCAGAAGCAGCTTGATTAATAAAACTGAATAATCCAGGCCAATTAATTCCACTACATGAAGCCTCCTATACATGCATATTTAACAGGCCAGGAATCCTTAAGTAACATTACGCTCTAACCAGAGTAACAGACAGGGCAAGCACTGAGATACCTCCTTGATCTCACCCTTCCAACAGCACTGAAGCTCTGAACAAGCCATTTGTGACTACACATGTACCAGCCACCAGCCTGGGAAAGAGATCACTGGTTTCAATCACCACTCAAAGAGAATACAAATAACAATTTAATATTCTGACAGAGCGACTTTGGTTTTGTTCTCAGAGTCATTTTCAGATCTCCCAAAATGCTTTGCACTTCTAAAGATGCAGGCTGGATGCCCTAATGACTCTTTCTCATTAAACCATTATCACTCATTGGATTTGCCCTTTCAAAGAATAGCTAGAAAGGAAGCAGGATCGTTATTTCGTTAGCTTCTCTAAGGCTTGCTCTATTATCATGACAGTCACCACTGGCTTCACAGAAATGTCTCAAAGGATATCATAATAATATACTGTATTTCCATAGTACTTTCCCATCCAAGGAATCTGAATCTTTTGTCTCATGTTAATCCATTCAAACTAATAAAGTCCCAAGGGACACATAGGGAAATATCTCTATTCTTAGGATGAAGAAGCTGAAAGCTTGCATAGGTAATGGTTAATTTTTTTTCCAAAGCAGGCATCTACAATTAGCTATTTCAGCTTCTATTCATGTAATGTGTGGCTCAGTACTCAAATCTGCTAAACTCCTACCATCAAACTGCCTAATCTGAAAACAAGTATTTAAGAAGTTGAAGGGGGAAAACCACCACCAATTCAGCTACCTTTTGCAATTTTAGCAACCCCAGCCTGAACATTTAAAGGGACACAACTCATAGGAGGAACAGAATAGTTCCAGTTCAGCATTTCATGTTAACATGAACCCTTTTCCTTTACTGATATCTTTGCAGTCAAAGATTTCTTACTGTCTTAACTGCAAATTAAGTAGCCCAAATGTCCTTATAAGATAAGAATTATAGGACTATATAATAATATATTCTTATTCCTCTGGTCAGAATAGGATCCACTGCAAAGCACATTATTAAGTAGTGGAGGTGAAAAAACACTGTAGTTATACTGAAATTATAAAAGACTCAGTGACACAAAAGATCCTTTTCATGGGTCACATCACAAATCCCCATTTTAAGTTTGACTGGGCATTTTATATCTAACTGATCTCCTAACTGGTTCTCCTCTGGATTGCTCCATTTAAGCCATCACTGGCATCTTATCATCTTGGAAGGCTGTAACTGTCTTCAACCTCAACTTGATATTTGCAAATTTCTTCTAACCACACTCACACGTATATACATAAAAGTGTTATTAACAATGTTTTCATAAATGAATTATTGAACCTCTTTATCAATGACCTGGATGAAGGGATAGATTGGACCCTATTGTCAGCTGATGATATGAGACTGGGAGGAGTGGCTGATGCACCAGAAACCTGTGCTGCCATCCAGTGAGATCTCGACAGACTGGAGAGCTGGGCAAAAGCAAACCAAATGGAGTTCAACAAAGATAAGTGTAGAATCCTACACCTGGGGAAGAATAACACCAAGTACCAGTATAGGTTAGGGGTATACCTGCTGGAAGGCAGTTTCACAGTGAAGGACCTTGGAGTCCTAGTGGACAATAAGTTATCCATACAACAGCAATGTGCCCTTGTGGGCAACATCATTCACATGATGAGAGCTAACGGTAGCAAGGAGGAAACACAGGAAGTTGACCTCAACATGAAGAAAATCTTCCTCACTGTGAGGGTGACAGAGTCTGGAACAGTCTGCCCAGAGAGGCTGTGGAGTCTCCTGCTCTAGAGACTTTCAAAACCCTCCTGTGTGGCCTACCTGGGTGTTCCTGCACTGGCAGGGGCATTGGACTCAACTTTCAGAGGTCCCTTCCAACCTCCACTATTCCACCATTCCATGATTACAGCAATGGTAGCACAGACACCATTACAATGTGGAATAGACTCTGGCTATATATACAAAGTCTCTCAAAGTTCAGTCCATGCATTTTGTTACACATATCTTTATACAAGGGTATTTCAGCATGGCCCCTCTCTATCCTGCTTTCTATCCTGCAAACAAAGATTTTGGCCATACCCTAAGGGAGGCTTCACAGTGAAAAGCAATAAAACTCAATGAACATTTGTCTACTCCAATAGAGTTTTTTGGGTCTTATAACTAGCAGTTCCTACCAGCCACAAGGAAGAATGTCTTTGCTAGTCTTGGTTAACATGAAGAACACTTGATCCAGTGCAACACAAGTGTTATATTCACATAAGCAAATTTGGGCTTTTCCTGGGCAAGCTGTTGCAACAAGTTCTACTTATTATCTACTTATATAATACAATAGTATCTACTTATTAAAGCAAGGTTTATAATGCAAATAATTTATTGAAGACTGGAAAATTCTCCCATAACCATACTGTACTAAAAAAAGCTGAGAAAGAAGAACACCTGCTTGATTCCACTGCCCTTCCCTGATGGGCTACAATGTGTTTTAACCATTGCTGCAAGTACTGTTCACACAAGTTGGCAGAGAAGGGCTCAAGAAGCATACCCAGGCAGAGAAGCTTCTCTACTAAAAGTGGTCATAACTCAGTTCACTGAGAGCTAGAAATTCCTGCAGGTCTGTATCTGAGCTACCCTGTGAATCCAACAAACAGGCCTGAGCAAGCAGACATTAATATTGTGATAAGACTTGCTCCTTCCAGAAGCATGAAGTAGAGGTATAGAGAATGCCATGTGAATGGCTTTTAGAAGAGTCCTCCTCTCAGATGGTTTCCGTCTCAAGGCTCTGTCTGTCAGAGAAAGAAATTTTGTTTGTTTGCAGTCTCAGTAACCCAGCTATGGAGATAGGCTATAAAATATGTATCAATCTCTCAGGAGCAAAAAAGGGGTAGTCACCGGCACTGGATGGCTGGGAGGATCAGGTTAGCTTCCTTGAGTGTACTTGTGCCACAGACTCTCCTGTCAGGGGTTTTGTCCTCTGAGCCCATGACTCTTCCCAACTCTATGGGCAGAAAGAGCAGGTATAGTTTTGATTTTAGATTCTCAGCACTTTTCCTAAAATACTAAAGCTTTTGCATTCATCTCCAGATCAGCTGTGCTACACACACACACCCCCCAAAGCCCCACATGGAGAACCACATGGAGGCACAGCTCCACTTAAATAAGTAGAATATCTGATTCTCTGAGTGCTTCAGAGAGCAACAGGAACACACGGAACAGATTAACTGTTGATTCTCTTCTCATGTGACTGAAAACTGTCTGCCTGCAATGTACCTGTCTCTCCATAACCCCTCTAAAAAACTTTTTGTTTTTACCTGACCAATTTTCTCCCAGTTTGACAGAGAAACAAAAACCCAAGAGGAACAAAGTTTCTACAAGTTTCATGAAAACCAGTGGCCAGCAAAGGAGAGCAAATTTATTAGTGCTCAGAGAAAATTTGCAGCTTGAAACCAAATCCCATGAGACGTGAGAGCAGGCACATCTCTCTGAACATCCAGCTGCAGGAAAACATTCAAACACAGCTCACATATTAATACACTACAAAGAACCCAACTGCACAACACAAGAAGTCAGGCTGCCAAAACCCCATCTCTCCCTTCCCCTTCCTCCCCCTCACATTACCCTCTCAAAGATAAAGGCTTTTCTGAAGCTATGACAAACCGAGTCAGTCTAACTTGAACAACTCCTACAGTAGCCCCAGCTGTAAATCCCTTTGGCCAGCTACCCTAGTGACTGCGAGTGGTTCAAGACTCAGGCAAAAGCTGGCTCAGCATTGACCCCACCACACTGCTTTGCACCAAATGGATAAATAGGTTCTTACTGGAACAGAGTCCTAAATCAGGAACTGGGGTAACCACACAATATTTACTCCACTATATGGAAAGACGGTGCTACTAACTTACAGGCAGGGCAAAAAGCTGCTCCACTTCAAAAGGCTATCAGCCATTTAGTATGCTCTGGCCCTGCCTCACTGAACATTTTGAGATTATTCCTTTTCTTCCTTGTTGAATGTTTTAGACTAGCTCCTGGTTTTTGGTGACTATGGCCATTGGTAGATAAATATCCTGCACTCCCAAAGTCCTTTTCTATATTTAAATACCACAAGAGAGAATCAATCTTTGCTCTCTTTGGGCTGCTTATGAGCCCAAAGTCAGAGTCACCTTTTGGCAGCTAAGTGCCTGGGACAGAAGCACAAAGTTGGCTCTGCAGCTAATCCTGGTCCAGCTGGATCTCTGGTAAGGCAGGGTGACCACTATCCCTGCCAATGCAGGGAATGGATAGCAATACTCCTCTAGCTGTCATGATGCCACCCATCACTGCTAGCCCAGCTCCCTGGGCTCTGCTTCTCTGACTTTCCAGGACTGTTTTATTGTCAACCTCAAGGCAACCAGGGGAAACCAGGTCCAGCTCCCAACCTGTACAAGTGGAGCCTAATTTCGCTTATAATGAGACACCTCCCAGAAAGATCCACTCTTATCAGTGCAAGGCTGCCTGGCAAACCTGGTCACACACAAGGACACTTTTTTTTTTTTTTACCTGGGGAAAAAGAAAGACCCAACAGCCACATTGAGCTGTGCCTACTTACTAACCAAGGATATCCAGGCATCTGTACTCTGTCAGTCTTTGACTTAGTAAAGCACAACATTTGCTGTGCTGAGATCTTGGTTTTTCCCAACTGTGATTTTAGATTAACTGTAATAAATACAAAATCACAGTATTTTACAACTGCAACAGAAAAAACTGCATTCCTTTACCCCCATCCCAGTAAATATAACTATGGACAATAATGAAAGTCTGCAGAAGTGAACAGCAACACCTGAGAAAGCGTATGGTCCTGCTTCCTGGTGTATTTTCCGAGCCTACACCAATATTACAGACTGCCTAAACTGAAGATCGTGACTTTGTGTACAAGAGCCATCAGCAGGCTTTTCATTCCATTCATATGTCTAGCCCCACATGTAACCTTCTGGCAACTTTGTTATCACTACAGCTGTGTGCTGTATGAAGAGATGTTCCCTTTTGTTTAAACTTGATAATATAATTTAGATCCCATGGCTACCACATAACAAGGATGAAATCATAGAACCCCATGTTGCCATTTGTGGTTTCACCAATTGTTGTAAATGCCCCGCAGATTTTTTTCCAGTCTGACTTCCTTTTTATGTAGCTACTCTCACTACAACCTATTCATGTCTTTGATCATTCTATGAATACTCTTTCTAGTCATCTTTTGTCTAGACATTTTTGTCATTGATGCCTCAAGGACCACTCTTGAGTGGGAAGACCTTTCTTGAAAAGCAACATCTACTATCCAAGTAGATCAGCAAAACCTTAGATTACTCAAAATGGTCAAAATGAAACCATTTTCTGCCACCATACATAATGTTTTACATTCTCATGTGGTTCTCTGGAACCATAAATCATTAGTTATAGGGGACTTTCAGTTAAAAAAAATTATCTTTTTTTTTTTCCTTTTACTTTGCATGTCATCTAAACAGGAGAACACCCTTCCAATTTCTGTTAGGATACCACCATCCTTCCTCCACCCGCTTTGTTTTGATTAATGACAATCCGCAAACATCTGAAACATTTGAAGATTACCTTTGTTGATAAATTTAAATTTATAATGTACAATGGAGACTGGCAAAGTAAAATGAGCTGCCATGATGCATTAGTCATTGTTATTCTTGGTTCAAAATGAAGGCGATAGGAAGATAGGAGATAACTGGGACACTGGCCTCCTCTTATTTTATTCTTTTTTTCTCCCCCAGATTCTTCTCTTTGTTTGACAGGAAAGGTACTCTCTCTGTTTTATTCAATACAAGACTTCGGGAGGACTTTGGATGTCTCAGAAGTTGGACAAAAGGATAGAGAATATTCCATCTCTGTTTATGAGCAATAAAGCACACAAGATGTGAGCATCAGTCACATTTCTAGTTGCTGACTAGAAGAATCAAGAATATAAACAAAGATCTGTAGATATGCAAAATGGCTTCTCCTCCAAAGCCAGGATAAGAAGTTTCTTTCATTGCACACTTGCCCCACTACACCACTGATCACCTGATGGCAATCCTTACAGTGGCCAAGCAAAGTTGATGCCCAATAGTAGAAACTGTACACAAAAGCAGCAACATGAAAGCTATGCAGGCATCATGTGATATCCACATAGTCAGCCCCAACAAGGGAATCAGAATCTGAATCATCATATTACTGCTTCAGACCTGAGACTAAGATACCACATACCTGCAGACACCGCCCAAGACACAGTTCAGTTACCATGATCAGGGTGATCTGGAGCTAAGACTGTCTGGCTTCACAAGGGTCTCTCCAGTGAACATTTCACTGCTGTGTGAAATCTATATAAAAGCATTATCTTTGTATAGCTCTGAAGAACTACACCTCACCATTTCTCACTTCCCCTTGGAACAAGTCTAACAGTTCTGACATATTTATTGTGGTTTTGATTCTGATGTATTCTAATTTTCCATAAAGATGTTTTATGCATCCCTGATAAAGCAGCAAACTGATTTGATTCCAAGCACTTGACTGACACAGCAAAGATGGCCTTATCAAGACATATTCAAGAAATTTGGTCTAGAGAACACTTTAATAGCCTCAAAGATAAAATGCAGCATTGATTGCAAAGTCTTATTAATGAATCAGATATTAATTAGATTATTAATTAGAAACAAGGCCCTTCCCAGGCTCTTTTCTACTTTTATTACTATAGCTAAAGATGTTTCTGTAATGAGTCTTTTATACAGCTAATCATTTTAATTTGCATTATTTTGCAGAAGAAGGAAAGTGCTTTGAATCTAGGATTTTCTGAAGCTATTAGGTGCATTTAAACTGGAAGTGCCCTTAAATGTGTAGTGAATGAAATATTGAAGGAAGGCTATGGAACTGCCCCATCACTGAGCTCTGTATTTCTGAGCCAGATGTGGGTGACAAACAAGCCCTTCCAACCACTCAGAGAATAAGTACACACTGGGCAATACAAACTACCCTGACATAGGTCACCTCACCCTTCTAAGAGAGGATACAAACCTCAGTTTCCCAGCTGGGGATACCGGTATTATATACCGGTATACCAGCATCCACTTGTGCCCCCTGGGATGGTGGCTGTGGCCAGGGTTTCCATGAAACTTGACTCTGACACTGTCCGCCTGTCTTGGATCAGTGGTAGGCAGTACTATGGGGACATTAGCTACACCTGAATCATCTTTAATGTAACACAGCTACATTAAATTACACTACATAACACAATATCACTACCTTTTTCAAACTATAAGCAAATATTGCTCTGAACAGGTTTTTTGCAATGTCAGTCAGTAACAGTTGAATTAAGCCTCTCAAAATGCAGTTAAATCCAGTCCTACCCTGCATGTAGATGTTTCATACTAGCACTTGTTGAGTGTGAGTCTTATTCATTCCCTGAGCACAATGATTAACAGAATCGATTCTAGTTAGCATGTCTTCAAAAGCAGACAATGAGATCTAAGCTTCCAGCTATACAGACTTTCCATAGGTAGTTTGCTGTTTATTATCATGGTTAATAAAAGACTGTGATTCATACAGCAGATGCTCAACCTGGGGATCCCCCTCTTCCCCAGAAACTGTGAGTTGTGAGCAGGTCAGAAAGCACACAACTGATCACTCCTGAACTGTCATGTCCTAATACCTCAGTGCCTATTATCTTTCAAACCACTGTTGGTTCAAGCTTAATTTTGCCCCAGAAAAAGCCTCCTTTTCTTGTCATCTTTTGCACTCAGCACTCAGAAGCTCATCTAACACAAAACACTTCATCTTGGGAGAATAAACCTGTTGGATTTTTTTCAGACAGAAGATCAATAAAGTGGGAACAGCTTGAAAAGTCAATCAGCTTTAGTAAATCCCCCAGGACACAGCTGAGTGATTGTCATTTTAATAAAGGAATAGTAAATGGAGCACAAGGAAGAGCACATCACCTTCCAACTCAGGAGGGAGGGTATCTCAGGCTGAGACGTAGGGAAAGAAAAAAACCAGAAGAGGCTAGTCTTTTCTCTAGCTTGATAGGCTTTGTCAGGAAGGAGTCAGAGCTAACTTAAACTTACTCAAATTCAGGATTAGCTCCAATACTACACTGCAGAATTGCATTTCCTCTAGGTATCGGATGAGGCAACTGAAATCTGAGGCATCCTGAAATACAAGGATAAATATCCCTTATGCCTTTACTCCTAAGTAGTGTGCTGAAAATGTGATTCTTATTCACATTAAAGTAATGACTTCTACTTAAATGGAGATTACGAAGAGCTAAGCAAGGAAGGAAAATGGAAAGGAAAAGTAGTCTATGATTCAAGATCCTAATGTCCTTTCCTAAACACACCATGGATTTTCTTTATGTCTTTGGATATAATCATAACTACTTATTAAAAGAATCAAACACAACCATTCAAGATGATGAAGCCCCACCTAGAATACTGTGCCCAGTTTTGGGCGCTGCAGTTCAGAAATGACAGAGATTTACTGGAGAGAATCCAGCGCAGGGCTACCAAGATGATTAAGAGAGTGGAGCAAGATCTTCTAGGTCCCTTCCAACCCCTAAACATTCTGCAATTCTGTGAAGATGCAGACAATAAGGTTCTCTGAAGAAAGAATTATTTTGCACTACAAGTATTGCAAGGTATCTTGAGAAACCTGCAAGGTTCCTTCTTGGAACACAGATTTGCTGTGCGAGAGTGATCTTTTTGCCAGCCACACAATTATGTATTTTGTTGTTGTTCCAACTACCTAGGCTGCAGTATGGCATCTCCCACTAAGACTCACATAGAAGATGACATTTCAAACTGTGAACTGAGATCTACCCTTTCTTATCCATGACAGATGGATTTGACTTACTGTATGAGGTTCCATGCACTGTGCTATGTCAGAGCTCAGAGCCCACCAATGTAATTGTCTATCCTAGCATTCAAGCCTATGACTCAGTATGTTTTGGACCCTTTGGCCATGCTTTCTACAGGAACTTGGGCTCCAGTCCCATTCAGAACATCTGCCTGCTGATGAACCAACTGTTGCTCATCTTCCTGACAGCACTGTCCATGGATCCATGCCTCAAAAAAATAAGAGTAGAACTCATTAAATTGTCTGAGTGTATCTTTAATTGTATTCTAGCCCAGCATGACTCACTCACAGCCCCTGAACAGTTTTACAGTTGTAGCATTGAAGTTATTTCAATGGTATTATTTAGACCAGGAAAGAAATGGGCTTTTTTTCTTCACTCTGGTGAACCTGATGCTTCAAAAGCCAATGAGAAAATGAAGCATGATACTACATTCCTGAAGGGCACCATTAAGACCCTCAGGGATAACGTCAGCTTAAAGGGTTGTCCATATTTTAGCAGGCAGATTGCAATAGCCTACAATTAATTAGGAAATAGTGGCAGCTCATCATTGGCCATTTCCTTATCCTTTTTAGCTGCCTTACCAGAAGGCATGTGGTTTGTTTTAACACTATTTTAACATTCTGGGCATTAATCTTCCTGTAGGCCGAATAGTAACATTTTGAAAACAAGCTCCCTGCAGTCAACCAGGATCTGATCAACTACTCCATGCTGGGACAGTTATGCAAACTTACCCTTGCACATCTCTACAGGTTTTACTCTGAGGACAGAATAGAAAGTGAAATACTGGTACAAAAGAGGAAGGTTCACACAGTGCCACAATTTCTAGAAAAAGTCATGACTGAGACCTCAGTGAGCAGGGCTTGGAAACAGCGAGCACAAGAACATGTAGGGAAAGTGATGCATCTCTGCAGCTTATTGAGAAGAATAAGGGCAGTGATGAATGGCCAATGACTCAGAGCAGATGAACTTTCTTCTCCCACCTCTGAGGTCTCTGGGAGGGCATCTGGACAGGAAAACTGCTGGATTCACACCATTGCCTTGAGTACCCTGCTTGATTGCTCATGTTTTAAACTACTTAGCACATCTAAAACTGGAAGCCTCAATACAGTACAGCATGTTCTTCAGAACAGGCCTATCACTGACTTCTAACTAAGTACCACAGTGGACCTGAACTTTTTAGCCATTTGAAAATATGAACAAACAGATGAGAAGATAGCCTGCTACAGGAAAACGGCCAAGCATTAAACAAGCTTCCCCAATTAATTCCTCTTCCTCCCTCCCCCTTTCAATACCTCTCTAACCCCTCTGGTGTGTGCTTCTATTAATCACAATCCATGCAGTCAAAAATGTTCGTTTTAGACACATTTGTTGTGCTTGACTTAGAGGTAAGGGAACACTTCCACGTTAATGAGCTACAATCATGGATCAGTGAAGCTCATATTGACACTTAAGTGCTGTGATAATTGAAAGAGGGAATACAGAAAGTGCTATCATATAACGTAATATGTGTTTATTACACAGCTGCTAAACTTTGATTATTACAAATAACAGTTTCAGAGTATCATGATGAAATAGCACCTCTCTTTTCAAGCCAACTGTAAATACACATTGGGAGTGTGCTATCTGAGGGGATTCTTTTTTTATCCATACTTTACTACATAAATGATGCTGAAAATGGAGAAAATAAATGAGAGTTTTTGTTATGTATCGTTATTTTTTTAAAGACTACACTTTAATAACTCTCAAACACACACAAAAAATTTCTATAATTAATCTCCCTTCCTCATGGATGAGGGCAAACAATAAACATGGGCTTCTTTAACCCCCACCTTCTCTCTCTTTTTGTTTGTTTTGTTTTTTTTTTTCTAATCTCATTCTGTCACCACTTATCAGTGTCCCTGCAGAAAAAAAAAAAAAAAAAAAAAGAAAAGGAAAAAGGGAAAAAACACTAAATGCATTGCTGGGAATGGGATCCCCTCCTTAATGACACCATCAATAATTGCTGTCACAAGCTAATATCAGAGTTGCAACCTTACAAGGAAGATAAAGAGGCAGAGTTTTTCAGATCATGGTTTCTAGGCAGGTTCTAAATGGGATTTTGCTACATGCTTTTTCAATGTTGCCTGGATAGCTCATATGGCAGTAGAAACTAAAAGACAACTGAATTCAGACAGGGAGTACTAAACCAAGGGTTGGCCTATGAACCTCCCAGTATGGTGTTGCATCCAGAAAGCAGGATTTAAATACAGCAAATGCTGTCCTTACAGCAAAGTTTACACCTTTGACGGCAGTTCCTTGGACACCAAGGATATCCTCAGGCAGCTGCTCCTCCATGCAAACTGATTCCACTAATTCCCCCATCAGCAATAGCCAGATGCTCTTCAGTCCCTATTCCACCAGAAAGTTACTGCTCAGCTAAGACCTTGTCATGACAATCTAGACACTATTAAGTAAATTTATAATCCAATATATTTTTAAAAAGAGACTGAAGAGTTCCTAGATTAAATCTGTGACTGGAGAATCGAGATAAACTTCATTAGTCACTGATTGTAATGCTCTAGCATCATAAACACACTGTCAGGCATAGGAAGTCTCTGAATTCGGAATTTGGGGGAAAGTGGGGCTGAAAACATATCTTTCCACAAAACAATGTTTTGTTTCATGTTTTTAAAAAAAGCTTATGTAAATGAGAGAAGAGGGCAGGGTTAAGGTGACAGCAAAGTCTCAACTATGGATTCCCTCAGTTCCATAAACTAAACCTGAGAGCACAGTTTCACCAGTGTCAAGAGTTTATTATTCTGGACCTATTTAGACTCCACCACATGGTAGTCTGGTCCAAGTTCATGCCAGGATAGTCAACTGCAAGACTCAGAGCCTCTAAACAAGTGCACCATGTCAGAAGCAAGGAGTGATTTGCTCCATGAACATAACTGGAAGTTAGAAGCTGTACCCAGCTCTGCCCCAGCACTAATCTATCCTGCATTCTTTGCACAGACATTGTGACCGTTCATCACCACCAGAAGAACATGGGTGAACCATGGAACAAGACTTTTTCTGTGCTGCAAATGGTGGATGTTAAGAGCCACTTCTTTGAAAAACACTATTTGATGAGCCAGGCAGGTCTCCATTGATGGTTCCAGGACCATCACACAGCTGTACAGTATTTTTTCCAATATCAGCATCTCACTCCGAGCGGGACAGACAGAGCAGATTCTATTGTTCCAACAAAAAAATAAGAGGAAAGGTACAGTACTATAGTTTTATGTATAATAATAGGATTCCTTTGCTTGTGCAAGCTAAGCTTTTCTGCATGATATTACTTCCACAAGACCAGTGCATATGTAATGCAAATCAACCACTGAGCAGTATTTGTACTACAATAATAACTTGGAAGAACTTGTTTAATATCAGAAGACTTAGTGGAGCAGATGAATGGTTCTAACTTGATATCCATGGGATAGAAATTCAATTAAAAACTGTAAGTGGCACAGTAGTGGTAGCTATTGTTCAACATGTACCATGGGGCCTTTGCTGAAATACAGCTATTAGCTGTACTGGTTGAGAAATTCTGTTTTCCTTTATGGCAATCTGTTAGCTTGTAGAAAGTTAAATTAATAAAAACACAGAATCACTCTCACATTACGAGAACACAGCAAAGCCAAGGGCTACTTGTGTATTTTATAATTAGGGATTAAGTGCATTATGCCAAGGAAATTAAAGAGATGTCACAATTATAATAAAAATGAAAGATTGTCTGGCTTTAAAGGCTGATGGTGTGACTACTGCATGGAGAACATGCTGGTTTGCCCATCCTTATCTACCTCTATCACAGCTCTCCAGGATAACAATTATTCTTAATGGTAGCAGCTATATTCACCATGTGTTCGGTCTTTTGTGGAGAGACACTTGTATGAGAAAGCTACCTCCCTTCCATATAGCAGCATCACCAATTCACCTTCTGTTATGGAAAGTTGGCTTTACCCCAAAGAACAAGAAAAAGAAGAATGGAAAGACATTATTTTAATATTTTTCCATAGATGGAGGACATAACTCAGTGGAATGTGGGGCCTTGACTACTTTTTAACTTACTCATAATTGTCAGGAAGCCCACAGTATGACAAGAATCTTCCAGTGATGTCTGGCTTCCCCAAAAACAGCTCCAAGTGCACAGTCAGACACTAGCATTGCATTTCTTCAGCAGCAATATCCCTTCCTTTTCATGACTCCTCAGCCATCATTTCCAGATCTGAGCCACACTCTCAACTGTGAGACAGCACAGAATGTCACACAGGAAAGCACTATCAGTGGGCCAAAAATAGGTGATTAAGAGGAAAGTGGCCAAGGCACCAACACAATACCTTCCTGCCTTTGTCCATCTGAGAAACCTTCTACTCAAGTTACACTCAAGAGTCATGACTAAATCAGACTGAACAAACTCAGGAGGACAAGCCGTCTCTGGGCCAAAGAGATCTGGCAAAACACCACATTTCTTTTACTCTTTCTAGACTTTCTTAACCAACTTCAGCAACACAGTTTTGCCATCTCCAGACAGGAACACATTCTCACAGACTGTGCAAGCCTTTGGCCTCTTCTCTGAAGAGATTGCAAACACATGCCATGCCTTGGAGTAGCTCAAAGACACACTTAGACTCCTGCTGCTAATGATGAAAATCACACTGCTCTTCCCAGCAGAGGAAAAAAACCTAAGTCACCAATCCAAACAAACAGAAAAACACACACATACAAAAAAAAAACCAACAACCAACCAAACAGAAAACACAAACACAAACCACCACAAAACAACAACCACACATTTCTAAACTCTTACTCTGAAATGCTGCATAGTTACCTGACTATTTCAAGTCTCTACTCAGTGGGTTTCCTGATTTCATTTCTAAGAGTGGATAGCTAAATCCATGTTCTCAAATAAGCATACATCTTAAATCTCCTGAGTAGAAAACATAAATTCTTAATCTCCCCTTTCAATGTTTTCGTAAGAACACTGTTGCTGCTGCTGTTGTATGAGCAAACACACTTAGGAATTTATCTCTGCAAATGAAATTCCTATCCTTATCATGGATAGCAAAGTTCACTGGCACAATGCTACTTTTTCCCTGCCAGGAGCTAGATACATCATCCTACTCAAAATTAAAAACACCTTAACACTCACCTGCAATAACATATGACAGGTGCCATGTTTTTAAAACTCCAGATGAAATTAGGGATCTCAAACATCTGCCTTGGATTGAGCACATTCTAGTTATTGATAGCAGACATGGGCACAGTGCATGGAGAAGTACCAAGTGGTGTGGGTAGTCTGCAAGCAGCTTGTCTGCCTCCAGAAAATTAAGGGGTTATCGTAGTAAGCCAAATTGTTTTTTTTTTTGTTGCTGAGTTGAGGATTTTAACCAGTCTTTGAATAGAGATTACAGTTGCTCCCAAGGACTGTGTTTGTTACCTATTCTGTGTAAACACAACACCCTTTGCTTTGGAGAATGACCTAGCAGAGGATGCCATGTTTCCCTTTTCCCTAGTACAAGAACTCTTTGAGTCCAGTGCCTTCATAAATGCTGCACAGGTCAGAGGGTAGGGAGCTGGGGAGAAATGAAGGGCACTCTGCTGCCTTTCCTTCTACATGGCTCAGCAGATGGACTGCTCTGAGTGGGAAAGTATAAGCAGATTACCAGACAGGCTTTCGGTTGAGAGATCTCTGGAGATACCCAGACATATTGGAGGCAATACATGGCAAAGGGCTACATCATGCTGACTTTGAAGGAATATATTAAAATATCAGGGCAATACAAAGAGCTTCCACAAATGGTTCTGCCAGCCAACCTATTTAAACCAGTCCATGAACACCTACTCTCCTTCCCCACTGCCCCTGAATTAACACCTTTGGCTAGAAGTGCTCACTAGGAACATCAGAACATTTTGTTGCCAGCTCCTCTGCTTCAGTTTCCTCACTGAAGAGAAAATATAAGATAAGCATGGAGATATCTAATTCACCTTCACAGAAAACATCTTCTGAGTTTATTTGCATAAATAAAATGGTGTGACCAACAGGATCAAATAAGCATAGAAAATAAAAATAAAGCCACAAGTTAATCAATTTCATAGGTTACCTTCACATCTGTTCAATATGGGCACTTGGCTGAAGAATCATAACTACGGTTTCAAAAGAGCTATTGGACCACCTGATATCCAAGAACCACCAGACCATTGGTCTGTACCTAAACCACAAACAGAAATTATCACATGACTGCTGCAGATGAGGAACAGCAGTATCATCAGTGTGGTCCTGCAATACCAGGGGGAGTGTCTCCCACTTCCTCTGCAACTCCAGAGCCAACAGTAACATGAGGGTCTGCACAAGATGCCTGCCAACAGTGTCACCTGCACTGTCTCAGTATGCAGCCTATCTGTGTGCAGAACAAACAAGTCAGTAGCCTCATTTTTCATCTTCTGTGCTCACCAGCAATTGCCCTCCATTTCTACCATGTCAGCTCAGCAGCATCCTAACGAAGAAAAAGAGAAATCCTTCCCTTGCTCCTGCCACATGTTCAACTCACCTTCAATCTTCAAACTGATAGAAAGGATTAAAGAGAGCACTGCTTAAAAAAAAATGGATATAGGATTCAAAACCAATTACCAAAGCATAATCTTGCTCAGATGGGCATGCTAAGAATAATTACTATCCATAAGATGAATGCTTGTTGAAGACACATTACAAGAGACTGCATAATTAAATATAGCAACCGATCTTCATTTATCTACCAAGCAATTCACATCTAAAAGCTCACCTGCATGCATCTGGGCAAAAACCACTTGGGAGTTTTCATAGCAGTTGAAAGTTTGGGGAACAGCAAAAACAAGAAAATAAAAAGTAGCAGGAAAGCAATTAGCTTGTCACCAGAAAAAAAAAAAATAAAAAAAATAGGGGACAGTAAAATCCTGCTCTGGGCATCATCTGTCCTTTAAAATAATATCCTTTGAAAGAAGTGAAAACATCTTTGATGTCAGCTTATACTTGGTCCAAACAAATAATGTTTCTAGAAAGGAATAAACTGATGCAGAATCAAGAGAGTGCATTGTGCCAGGTACAGTTTTCTCAACATGCTGGCTGCAGTGTCTGTGGACTGGAGGAAAACAGCAAAGGCAACCACTGTCACCACACCCCAACAGCTCTCTCATATTGCATCAGTCTTCCCTTACTCACCCAGTCAAGAGTCAACTGATACAAGCATAGATGTGCCAGAGTGATGATCAAATCAAGGACACTTTTAGTCTTCTGCATGCATACTGTTCCATTCCCTGGATGAAGCTGTTTTTTGGGGGAGGGGGGAAAAAAAAGCAAGCACTTTTTTTTTTTTTCTTGGCTCTCTGCAGTCTGGAGGGAAATGTAACGCTCAGAATGGCACTCGACCCATAACCATGTGCCAAGTACCACAAGCCCTGCCAGTGCAGCTCCTGAAGCACAGCACCAAGCAGTTCTCTTGCTATGTGTTGCCCAAAGCTAGTTGCACCCTGCCTCTCCTGCTCCACAGGTGCTCTTTCAAAACTTTGCCAAATGGGGTTTTCACAGAGCGCGTTGCCCTGACTCATGATAACTACTGTGTTGCAGCTAGAAGCCTGAGAAAGATTTCCAGCAGCAAAATAAAATGCAGAAGACTACCTTCTTGACTGGGGTCCCAGGCAATGACAAATCATCCTGCTAGAGAAACCGTTAGTTTCAAAGATAAGAACAACTATTCTTTGTAAGTCATTACTATTTTGCAAACATGCATTCCATCCTCAGCAGTCATTTTTCAGGTGTTTGAAAGATGCAAGTAGGAATGCTTGGTTGGGAGATACTGGCAT
>JANHGL010006392.1:77467-119871 GCA_024611195.1 Ceyx melanurus
GTTCATTTTATTAACTGATTTATATAAATACAATTAGTAGCTGAACAGGACAAATATCTACTCCATCCCACAAATAAATTATTTATCTATTTTCTGCCTTAGTAAAATAAAATTAAAGAACTTTAAAATATGGAGGCCAGATGTATTTTTGTGGATAATATTCTCTGTGCAGAAATCCAATAATGGGTATATGTAAAGAGAAAGATTTTCAAAGCCACCTACCTAATAGAGATGCCCAATTAAGCATAATGATAGATGATCTTCAGCTTAAATGTGCAGCTTTGACAAACTAAGCCTAAACCTCCTAAGTTTTCCTATAACTATCTCCTGAAACCTCAACATCTGTTTTACCTGTTCCCCAAAAGATTAGTTTTATCAGCAGCACCTTCTGTCCAGCTCTCCAGTCTTGCTACACAAACTGTTGCCTATGACCCCTGCAAGCAACCACACAACTTGAACAATAAATACTGAACATTAAATGTGCAAAAAGCTTTTACTGTTGACAATCTGTAAAAAAATCAGAGGCTGTCCTATGGAAACTGTCACTCAGAAGAGTAAGACAGCATTAAATCTTTGCAGACATTAGCTGAAAGCATAATGTTTTCATGCATCCAACTTGGGGTTTAGAAGCAGAGGGGAAGCTTTTGGGGCTTTTTTCAACAAATGATTTTGATGAGTACTGAGAAAAATACAGGTACAGATAAGCTTTGTACTTAAGATGCTTATACTAGTAATGCAACACTTTCTATTTCCAGAGTGGTCTGAATGCAATGACTTACACATTCCCCAAGCGTCTGAACACCACCATATTGTCAATGAGAAAAAACACAAAATCTCCAGACTTTTTACTGAGTTTTGTCTCATGCCTGAGGAGTCTCCTCAGTCTATGCAAACTGTAAGAGTCCAGCGATGAAGCAATTAGACCAAGGTTTTTTCCTTCAAACTTGGACATCCAGTGCAAGTAGACAGACACTCCATGTTGAAGTTGGATTTCCTACTCCTGAATTATTCTGAAAGCACCTGTACTGGCTTCTGAGTGCCTATACCCCAGAGGGGTTTACCACTCTGTCCAACTGCAAGGCAGGGGAAGATTAACAGGGTCTTAAAGATTGAATCATGTCTCAAGACTGTTATAAGAGATGAGTGCTAAGAAAAAACAAAACACAACAAAACAACAACCTCACAACATATTTGCAATATTTGTTTTCAACTGACAGAAAGCAAAAGATATGTACCATTCAATAAATATTCCTTTTGACTCTTTCAAGTATGACCTCTGGTAAATTGACATTGTGTGAAGAACATTGTATATATTTTGTCTACAAAAAAGTCATTTGAAAACATCTCTACCCCACCACGTATTTCTTCTTCCAGATTATTGATATTTATACACAAACTATCCTCAAAATATTTAAAGCAAGCTTTTTTTTTTTAATTAAAACCACCATCACTTTGACAGTTGTATAACAGCTTCTAAGGAAGAAAATATTAAAATATTGTTTTCCTAACATCCCTGTGTATATAGGACTGCGAAAACCATGCTTAGATAATCAAATTTGAGTTAGATCTTAGTACACTGTTTTAGAGACCTCCAATGAATCCACCAGATTTATTCCCAATTCACTGACCAAAAGTCAGGCTTTAATCACACTGTGTGATGAGAAACAAGAAATTGGGCAAAATTCATTAAATAAACCCAAACCCTAAGTTTTTCAGTGTGAAGTATATTCTTTGCAGGAAATATTAAAATAATTAGACAAACAATTTTACAGAGCAAGGACTGGGTGCTATATAATAATTCTCAGAATCTGAAAGGTCTAAAAGTTAGATGCAATTCCTGCTGGATTCATCCAGGAGAAGAAATGAAACCTATTTGCCTCTTGAAAATTGATGCAAAAATTGAAATGAGAAAAAAAAAGAAAAAGATATTTTAGGTCAAATATTATTAAAGTTTTTAAACTTTCAGAATCATTAGTAGTGTCAGTTGGAGATACTTCATCAAGATGTCTAGGCAGACAAAGAACTTGAAACATGACTTTCATGTCAAAAGAAAAGTCAAATTTGGGCCAGCTCTGGCACTGAAGCCATGGAGCTGCCTCCAAAACAAAGTGACAGAAACCTCATCGCTCAAATACAACAAAACCTCATTGGTCACATTAGACCTATGCAGAGTAAGAGAGCACAAACATGCAGGAAAGAGGCCATTTTGCTGCAGAGGAGTTTGTAAAAGTGGCCTCTCATTTGGGTCCTCCTGGAACATACAGTCTGAGATACAGCAGCCCAGAGCTCACTTGCATGCCACAGCAATTAGCTAAAGACAGCATCAGTTCTATTAATTCAACAAAGTGAATGGAAGCAAGGGATATCTCACCATTTGCTTAATAAAAAAAGAAAAAAAGAAAAAAAAAAAGAAAAAAATTAAGACTGTGATGGAATAAAGTGCTATGTACAGAATGTAAACAGAGATTTCATTGCACCTAGTCTTCATTTTTATCATATCAGATAGCTCTCTCTTTCTAAAGGGAACTCAGAGAAAGGATAACTAAATGTAAAGACTTGCTGCAGCTTTGGATTTATTATGGCAAGCCGTTTTTGTCTTTTTTCCTAAACTACTTGCAACAAACGTTGCTAGGCAGAAAAAGCCAATATAAACACTTGTAAAAGCTCTACTGAGAGGCAGAAAGGTAGAAGGCCACTAGTGCTGAAATTACTAGATGAGGGTTTAATTTTAAAACTCTATAAACAACATAAATATTTAATAGCAGGGAATCAGACATCTTTCTCTTCTTAAGGTATGGGGATCCGCAAGCCAATACAAATATAAACTGTGCCTTATTTTTTTGCAGTGTGCATTCTACCACTGCACCTGAAAATACATTAGAGAAGTAAATAATACAGTTGCAAAGCTAAAATAAAATATCCTAGTCCAGAAGAAAATTTAAAACATCTGTGCAAAGGGCAAAGAGCTATTTTCAGGTAACTAATAACCTCAGAATACACAAGCCCATTGCTCCAAAACGCACAGCCGTTTTTTCTTGTGCCAGAACTGTCAGACTGGCCAAGACCATGCCTTTGTAAAATACAGTTTCGGTTCCTGCTGTAGAAAAACTGTATGCTTTATGTTATCTACCCTGATCTTACACACACAGCAAATAAAACCATGCAACATGAATCTACTGTTCGCCATCTCCTATTTCAGCCCATAACTGACAAAAAAGGATATGCAATTTGCACGTCTTGATTTTTTTTTTTCCCTTGAACCAAGAGGAATTTCTGCAGGAAAAGCAAAGAAGGAGATGGGCATCTCACCCAATTTTCACAAGCAGTACTGTGCCTTCAACCCTACAGCCAGCTTCCCTTATGCTTGCCAAGGCTCATCTGCAGGGACCTTCTTCTTGCAGCACTGATGTGGTGTCCTGAGCACCTACTACTAGATATACTAAGTATCTTCATTTCTAACTGGTGTTGAGGAGTTGGGGTCACTCAGTATTATTTGCACTTTGGTAACAACTCCCAGATGATGTGAAGCCTGGTGAAAGCTGCACCCAGTTTGCAAATGCACCTACAGAGCACAGAGAGCAGCAGGCACTGCAGTAGCAGTAACAAATGGATGCATCTATACTGATGGGTGCCAGTGAATCGTGGCTCTTCTTTTCACCGGTGGGGCTGGCCACATCTGAGGTACATGGAAGTTGAAAGCTTAAGCTGTTATACAGTAGCAGTGAGATCAATTAAAGGTTCTCCTTTCATTCAGATACCAGTCAGCTGATACCTGCACACTCAGAAAGCTTAAGTCTGCCCACATCCATGCAGGAAGACATAAGCCATGAAGCCATTGACAGAATTGAAAAGGAAGGAAAACCTTCTCAATTCTCCATCTCAAGAAGGAAAACTTCCTGCTTTCAAGGACCATTTTAAGATTTAAAAAAAAAAAAAAAAAAAAAAAAAGGCATCTCAGGAGAAAAAATAAAATCCACATGAATAAGCTTTATTTAATCCCCCTGAATTTTATGCTCTTGTCTTTTTTTTTTTTTTCAATGAAAGGGAAAGTGAGGAACAAAAGATTTTCAAGGCTTGATTTTCATCATCAAGGAATCATGGCTGTAATTTGAAATTTCATCAATGCCAAGTCTTTCAGACATGTAGCAAACCAGCCCGTCTTTCAGCATCACTGAATTTGGCCAACTCAGCCCAGAGTCCATTTGCTTCAGCATCAAAAATGAAATGCAGTTCTAGCAGCAATACAAATCAGATCACATAATTGAAAGACTATAAGTATTAGGAAAGACTGAACAAGTTTCCAGCCAACAAGCAATACTTCAACCTAGACTGCAGGCTTAGTGTAGAAATTAAGATTCTCTGGCCTTCACTACACGACAAGATTATCATCATTTGGTCTCTGTGCTTTAAACCTATGAATCTGAGGATATGCAAAGCTGCACTTATGTGAAAAGCACTGTTCCTGAGAATTTCTTTCCCTCATTATAAGCCAGAACATGAGAATTTTGAGGACATTGGATTCAGTGCCATGTGAGAAGAATCACCCAAATCAGAATGATTAAAGAGTGGAAAAACCTGCTGCCATACAAAAAACTTCTGGTGTGATTTGATAACAGCTCCCAGGTTACTGCACATAACAGAGGCAAAGCAACCGTCTGTTCCAGTGAACAAGGTCATAGGAGGACTGTTTTTTTAGTATGATTTTTTCTACACTAGCACCATGAGCTAAAGAAATCACTATCAGGATGTCCTTCACCACATTCACCACTTTACCTAGTATTAGGTACAAAACACTTCCATTGACTACCTTTACAGACACAACAGAATTTTGTTTTAAAGATTGATTTTGTCACAGTTTCATGCCTCTTTAAGAAAGAAAAGCTAGATATAGAGCTGCTTATTCACATTTCGAACATTTTTATACTTTTCCATCAGCCACTGTTGGCTTGAACACCATTGCTCTGAGAGCACTTGCATGTTTCTAGCACTAATCCAACGTCAGCTCTCTGATTTTCACCCTCTATGGTCTTCACTGTGTAACTAGTTTGAGCGGAGGTCAAAAAGACAGATCACAAATTTACATGCCCTCAAACCATCAGACCCATGCAATCTATCAAACTGCACATCTGCAGTGAAATATTTTGCTCATTGATGGGATCTAAATCAGAACTAACGCACTGCAGACAGCACAGTCTTAGTCTCAGGTTAACACTTGTTATTGCACAATGTCCAATTTCCACACTGGCTTCACTAGACAATTTATTTAATATTCTAATGGGGATATTTTAGCACATGGCAGGATGGGTAACAAGAGGTAAAAATGTGCTGGATGCACTCAAGTAAAAATTATTCAACGTCTCATCTCCTTCCATAGACAGCGTCTAATGTGAGGCTTGTGTTGTTTTTCCCAAGGGATATGGGTCAAAATCTCTCCTATTGCTGGACCACAGAAACAGGGTTAAGAAAAAGCCTTCATGTTCTCCCTCCTTCCCAAAGGCAAGATAACTAGAACAAGACATCTACCTCCGAAGTCTGTCCAGCATGTACTGAAGTCTTTTAAAGTTGAGACTTCCCACCTTCCTAAGCAATCCATGCTCAGCTTTAAGAAACTCTAAAACCTGCCTCTACTCTGCTGAAAATTACTGGATAATAGATATTGAGGGGGGTGGGAAAGGCATGGTTGTGTTGTCTATGTTTATACACTTACAGGAGTTACAGAACTGTTGTAACAGTGTCCAACTGCTTTTTCAATAACTGAGCTACTGCAGTCTGATACCTCTTTCCTCAAATTAGTTGCACTTCAGATGTTACCATAGTGTTGTCACACCAAGGCACACTTCATAGATGATGTCATTTACAACCACGAAGGAATAATTTGTCATACATCAGAATGTCAGAGCTATCTAACTGTTCTAAGTCTTGAGCCTTCCAAATTCTTAAAGAAATCTCTCACTTCCAGAATACCCCATGCAGGTTATGCATTTTGGAATGCTTTGGGAAGAAAAGTGTGCCTGAGCTCTGGTAGCACAGCACCTACACCCAGAAGCCAGAGCTCTGCCTTGGCACCCAGCCCAAGCAGCAGCTCTTACCAACTTCTCCTGAGGCAGAGATACTCACAGGGTTGCCCCAGGGTTTGCTCAGAGGATTTTCTCAGGCTGAGTACCTGATACATGAAGACATATTTTCATTCATTACTTTTACAAGACCTGACTCAAAGTCTAGCAGCAGTCCTTAGAATCATAGAATAGTTTGGGTTGGAAGGGACCCTTCAAAGTCATCTAGTCCCCTCCCCTAGATTTGACTCCTACATTTAGTGAGTTATGTCTAAATAGGTTCCTCTGTATTTCTTCTCACCAGGTTAAACAATCATTGTACTAGTCATGCTCAAATTCTTCACTTTTATTTTATTAAGTTTTGCTTTACCCTTCTGAGAAGCATTTGAAGCTCAAGTGAACTTTAGCCCTCTGCTTTGTATCATCATCAACAATGAATCATTGAGCACTAATCTTTATGTACACACAGCAATAACTTGGGAGCCTTTTTGTGATAGGTGGGCACAGTTTTACAGATAACTTTATATAGTAGGCAAGTACATTTTAGGTGTTTGGATGTCTTGTGCTTCCACTCACTTTCCACTACTGGAATCAGATTTATGGCAAAGTAGTTTTTAATTAAAGCCCTTTGCACTGGGCTAATTTTTTTTATTTTCAAAAACTGGAGCCAGGCTTGAACTTCAAAAATTAGGTTCTTTTCTTCTACCTATTCCCAAGAGTCCTTGCAGATTTTTTGCTAAGAGCAAAGATAAAAGTTTAGAGATACAAAAAGAAATCAATGTACTACTGACTTAAGTCAGTCCTGAAATGTATTCTCAGAGTTCTGTTTCACAGAAACAAAAAGGGTTTGGGGAAACATTTAGCCTGTAAGATTCTCACTAGATTTTTTCTGGATCACTTGCCCAGAATGAAAAGTTCTTTTAAAAGGTGCTCCCAAACAGTACATTTTAAACTTGTCCTAAAAATACAGAGGACCTGAGCTAAATTCCCAAGGGGAATCAAGCACAACTCATTTATTTTCTGACCTTTTCACCTACACAAGTTTCTTTATTCTCACGGTATCCTGAACTCCCCTTCCATACCAACATATCATTGACCATGTTCCCATTCTATCCAGGTGTGTGCAATTCTCTGTGAATTTGCGTGCATTGCAGACCAGATCTTAACCAGTCAAAACACAAAATTATAGAACTGAAGAAACAAAGAATAGCAGTAAACACATCAGCACTGATCTTCTCCACTCCATGCATTCCTTTTCCATACAAAGATCCAGAAAGTCTCCTTCACACACTGGACGGCAATCATCATCCTTGCTTGTGTTGGCCACACATCATTGCATACCTTCCTTCCTGACCAGGCACAAACAACAGATGGTTTTAGAGAAGATGCATGTGCTGCCCACACTCAAGTTGGAAAGAGCAGAATGCTGGCTAGAAAACCACTGCCATTCTGTGCAGCAGTCAGGCCTCCTCCCTCTGTACTCTAAAGCAGCATGAGCTGGCTCACACCAGGCTCCACACCTCTGATTTTCTGAGAGCACAAAGCTGTCATAACATTTAGATTCATGAGATTAAGATTACTTTATATAACACTTCTAAAGCGAAATCTCATGCCTCCCCATCTTGTTTACAACTTCCTTATCTCAAGAACTATTAATCACACGAAGAAAAATAAAAACAAGGAAAAAAACACTTTACACACCAGCTGTCCTTTGGAAAGCTTGTAAGTCATTATGTTATCTGAAATTCACTGAAGCTGTTAAACCCGTTTTTCCCCCATCAGCTCTCTCCCTTAACACCCTTACTGTTTAAAATCACAAGGAGAGACAGTGGTAGAACCTATGTATGCCTCTGTTTGAAGGTGAGTCTATACTATCTGATTTCTAATTCAGATTCATCCATCACAATCAGGTATACAAGACCAGTCTCTCAAACCACACATTCCCAGCAGCCTGACCACTGTGGCGGTGTCAAATTCCTTCCCTCCATTCACAAAGGCACCTTATGCTAACTTCAGAGCAGCACTTTCTGAGATCAATGATAATTGACTGATTAAGTATGCCTAATGCTGCCAGAATGTGAGCTGATTGTGTAATAGTGTTAATTAGTAACTGCCAGAGCTCATTCCAATTATTAACCTTTATGAATGTCATTTTTAAAGATAAGAGTTTGCAACACAGCCTACTGCAGCATTTGTAATGGCTTTTGTCACACAGGATGAGAGGGAATGCAGTGACCACTGAAGCCGAGATGAAGTAGCACAAGAAAGAAATCCTAGTAACAAAGGACTTTACCTTTGTTTCCTGAAAGAAAACAAAGACTTTAACAATAGAAAGGTGGAACAGCTGTGCTGAAGAATTCAGGAGTCTACTTTTCCATGAAACCCGAGGTATTCAGCAATGCCACTGCCAAACATGCCACAAAAGCTTCCTAGGAAGTGCAAGTACCAGATCAATGGCCTGATTTTCCAAGTGGGCATGCTGGCAAAATGTCTTGTCTGGTGACACCTGGGAAGCAGAGACACATGAGAAGAACAAGTTTGCTGTTGCATACCAAGGAAAAGCACTATTCACCTGCCTGCACAGTCAATACTCTGATTCTTCTGATATCTTCTATTGCAGAATGTATTTCACAATGAACCACAGTGTACACACACTGCTTGGATCAGACATAGCTATAAACTAAGCAAGACCACAGCCTACTTAACTTCACGCTCATCTGTTCCCCAAACAAACCATATGCATTGTCACTCTACAAAAGAAAGAAAAAATTAATTTCCAAAGAGGAAATATAGGCTTCTTATAGATCTCCCATCATACACCAGGGCTATGACCTGTTACATAGACAGACTTGTGCTCAACATCATTAAAATACCACAGGACAAGATATGAGATTTTCAGGAGGTGCAACTAACACCACTCAGCCCCTACAATGAGGTAGTGTGGATGCTAAAATAACTACTGCCTGGAATTTTCCTTCTTGTGGGATCGCAAAGACTCCCACCAGCTGTGACCTTGGTGGCAGCTGTTTGTAAAACGGTAGAGAGATGTTTTGACTATGGGTGTTGTGGCACCCCAGCCAATCACCCCGGGGGTGTCTGGCTTCTTGTCCAATTACCTTGAGGTTAAAAGGGCATAAAAAGAGCTGTAAATTCATAAATAAAGGCTTCTTGGCATCTTGAAGAAAATCATCTCTTCCTCGCTCTTTCTCCTCCGCCAGCAACTGGCAGATAAGCAGCAAGGTAGCATTGGTGTAGACCACCCTCTGAACCCTCAGAGAAGAAGGTGGTCCAGAGTCCCCCCCACCATGTACTTGTCCAGAAAGAAAACCCACACAACAACAAAGCCTGTCTTGCTTTGTTTCCTGTGCTTTGTACAAAATAGAAAATGTGGACTTGTGAGTACAAAGCTAAATGTGCTGTGTTAACTCTATTCCTCATAGACAACCCTTTTATCTTTATTGGTTACAGATAATAGAACCAATGGGATTTTAATCTTCCATGGGACATTTATTCTCTACTCTGCTAGAGGCACACTGAATGATATACCACGGTCCACTGCTTACTCTCTAGCTTTAACTACTCCATAGCAATATAACATTGTATCTGAAACTTATGTTTTAACAGATGATCTTGCTGCCTTGCTTTTTCCCTCAGTCACACTTACAGCTGCAAGTAACCCAAAGAAAGGACAAACCCTCCCACAAGCTGGCTTTATGGACACATGTATCTGGGGCATCTTGAAGTCAACAGTTTGTCTGTGATCCCTGAAGAAATTACACAAAACCTTCAGATGGATCAGAATCTACTGAGATCCTCAAGGAGCTCATACATCCCTTGGAATGGAAGTTGTGTGATTCTCCTGTTCCAACACCAGGCCCCAAGACTTAATTCCCTCTGTAGACTACTCTTCTCCACACTGTTCCTGTCTTCTGCTCTGAACCTGTTGCTTGCTATTCCCACTCCAGGACCAATAACCAACAACCTTCTTAAAGGTTAAAGGCTTCCTTCTTAAAGCAAAACACTATTACGGTTTCTAACATTGCACAGAGAGAGATACAAGGGGACAGATGTTTTTTTTCCATGATGCTGAATATTCCTTGAGAGCTTCAAACTCCTGTAAAGCCTGAAGCCATGTCACAGTGCTGGGTTCTCTTCCTTTCTGCATACCTCTTTCTTTCAACCCCCAGAGCTTTACAAATAGCACTAGTCCCTGCCTATTGTTTGCCTGTCCCACTCCCCTATACAACACAGTCTATGAACTCAGATCCTAAGGCATGAAAGTCCATGGCAAGGCCCTGGGCTGTGCACAGATTGAACTGCACATATCCCTTCAGCACAGCTAACTCTGCTGAAGCCCCACACTCCCGCTAGCAGTTACAGATAGCTGGAGATGCCTGCATCTCAAATGCACCAGAACTCACTCAGGAAAGTTTGCAGTGCACGTCTCATCTTTGGGTAAAACTGCCACCTGACTTTGAGGTGAGGCTTGGCAGTATCAACAGCCCAGATATCTTCCTGTAACCACCCAGTATCCTATTATCATCTTCCCCACAGATCCTCTTAGCTAGAGGACTAGCTAGACTACAAGATCCATAAAAGAGAATGTAACAGTCCTGTTACTGATGTCATAAAATGTTCTTAGGTTTATCATGGGGTAATATCCCTCAACTATTCCAGTATTGCATCACCTTTGTATCCCAGACCAAACTTGCAAGATGCTGAATGCCCAGCTTCAGGGATAGCTGCATATGAGCAACTACCAATATTCAGAGGCAATTTTCTGAAATAACTGGTCATCAAAGACCCAAAAACATGCCGTAATAATTTGATTGCAGAATGTCCTCACTAGCTTTTCACAGGTTTTATTCAGAGGCAAAAATCCTACATTTAAAATTGCACTAGATTCCCATTATCTAGTAGTTAAGAGGAGCTTTCACTTTTATTTGGTCAGGCATATACTGTAAAAGAATAGACTGACAGATTTTACAGATGAAGAACATGTGGTATGTAAACAAAGCAAAGGCTATCTTCCAGACTGGGGGAAGCCTTTGTAAATACTATTTGGAGAACAGACAGATACTGGGCACTTATTAGCATAATTAGAAGCCTGATGAATGTACCACAGAGATAATAAGAGTCTAGACTAAAAGAAAGATGGAAGGATTTCTTGATCATTTTTTAACAGTGTTTCTCCATCCTTCATGTTATTTATAGCCATCATAAAATGGCAGTGCACTTGGGGAAGAAAAAAATACAACAAAATAAAACACCAATATAAATAGACATAACCCATGTTAAAGTACTAAATTCTACTAGGCACTGTACAAAGTATCAAAGATTTATATGACTTGGTGCCAAGCCTAATTGGAAAGAAAAGTCAAGGAAGGAGGAAGAGAAAGTAAGAGAAAAGCTTGCTCAAAGCAAAACAAATCATGTAAACTGATATAAGGCCTAGCTTTAGTGTGGAAAGGAGAATCACATCCCACAGCAAGCCATGAGGTGGCACCAACTCGGCAACAGATCAGTGCAAGAACCTGCTGGCTACTGATCCAGCCCTGACTGCCTGTAGCGTAAGTGGCAGTTTCACTAACTGACCAGAGGTCAGGAGACTTTCTGAAATGCAGATAAAGTATTTGCATGTAATATAATCCTTGACAGATGTTGTTTGTTTGGGTTCTTTTCTTCTTCTAGGACTCATTTAGACTCCACTTGAACCCATGTAAACTTCACCTCCTAAAACAAGCTCCAGCAAGATCTATAGACTAATCACATGTTGTCCCAAGAACCAAATTATTGTATTTCTTCTGAACCTTTGTCCAATGCTTCTTTAACTCTTCACAAAATCACAGAACAGTTGAGGTTGGAAGGGTCCTCTGGAGGTCACCTGGTCCAATTCCATGCTCAAGCAGAGCCACCTAGAGCCAATTGCCCAGCAGTCAGTCCAAAGGAGTGCTACAAAGATGATTGGTGGACTGGAACACCTCTCCTGTGAGGACATGCTGTGAGAATTGGGGTTGTTCAGCCTGAGAAGGTTCTGGGAAGACCTGATTATAGCTTTCCAGTATCTGAAACGTGCCTACAAGAAAGATGGAGAGGGACTTTTTATAAGGGCTTATAGTGATAAGACAAAGGGTAATGGCTTCAAACTAGAAGAAGGTAGATTTAAGTTAGAAATTAGGAAGAAGTTTTTCACTATGAGGATCATGAGACACTGAAACAGGTTGCCCAGGGAAGTTGTTGATACTCCATCATTGGATGTGGTCAAGACCAAGTTGGATGGGACTTTGAAGAACCTGGTCTAATGAAAGGTGTCCCTACCCATATTATGGAGGTTGAACTAGATGACCTTTAAGGTTCCTTCCAACCCAAACCTTTCCATTATTTTATGACCAGTCCAGATGAACGTTGAATATGTCCAAGGATGGAGACTCCACAACCTCCCTTAGCAACCTGTGCCAGTTCTCAGCTACCTAAACAGTATAAAAAGGTTTATCAATTATCAGAGATAACCTGCTCAGCTTCAGCTTGTGCCCATTCATTATCTCTTGCCCTATCACTGAACATCACTGAAAAGAACCTGGCTCCATCTCCTTTGCACCTTCTCTTCAGTCATTTGCATACACTGATGAGAACCCATACCATTGCCAAGCCTTCCCATTCTCCTCTCCAAGCTAAACAGTCCCTGCTCTCTCAGCCTTCCCTCATATCAGAGATGCTCCACCCTCTTGCTTTAGTAGAGACCCTATCCACACCACAGAATTCTGTAAGACAAATAATATGGTAAAAAAAATATTTTCTGGGCATCTCTTTTCAAGGTTTCCAAGTCATACTAGATCAGATCTAGTATGAAAAGTTCTTACATAATTTATTATGAAAGGTCTATTTTGCAATTAACTGTTTGTATACTTATTAATTTAATGTGTGGTTTTCATTAATATTGGCACATATCCACGTTGAATGCATCCATTACTAATCTCTGCCAACAAAACAACTCCACATAGTAAAGAGTGATCAGAAAAAGACATTAGGAAAGCCAAAACAAATTCATCTCTAAGTCTGGCTTCCTGCAAAAAGTTTTGCAGTTGGCTTCCAAATCTAATTAGAATGTAAGATGAGATAACTCAACAAAAGGAGCAGCTCTCTAATGAGAGCAATGGAATTGCTGCTCCAAATGATAAAGAAGAGATGGAATAGCCAATTGCTGTTAACAGATGCAGCTCTGCTGATGCAGCAACAGTCAAAACACCCACAGGATGTGCAACGGCAGGTTCTTGGCTACAAACTCCCTTCTGAATGCTGCCTTGTTACTTTTCTAAACAAGAAGGCAAAGCACTACAGACACACCTTACCTGCCATCCCTGACAAGATAACTAAAGAGGGACAGTGATGCTTCACAAACACATTCACTTTGGGCAAAGCTTCCTCTGACATCCCACACCAAAGCACCAGGACTATATGCCTGGGAAAGTAACCTGAACTCAAAATTCATTTCTGATAAGATATGAGCTCCTCAAGAAGGGAAACATCCTAATAAAAAAGATTCATTAAGACAGAAAAACTGTATTATATATAGCATATATAAGCTGGAAAAGCAGTGACAAGCATATTCTCCCAGCTAAAGCAATTATTTTTTTTCCCCCACAATGAATTTCATTAATTCACATCAAGATCCTCATTATTATAGTAACACCAGAAACATATTTTAGCATTGAATTCCCTGAAATTCCCATTTTATCATCTAGGTTTCTGGAATGGAAAGATTGGAGATCTGGACAGGTTTAAGTGTCCACTGTCAAATACAAAAGCCAGCTGTGTGTGCCTGAAAGGACTGGCTGGAAAATTAAAGTACATCAAAGATGGTCTGAGGGCTTCTGTTTGCTTTTAGTTTTTGTTGATTGGTTTGTTTTTGTGATTTCTTTGTTGTTGTTTTTAACTACAGTTTCAAAGCGCACTTTCAGTCCAGTAAAATAGCTTTACTATGAAAATGTGATGGCATCCATAAGTTGACCATGACTTGGGCAGTCGATGAAGAATCTACATGTGGTGCAGAAAAATCCTTCAACCCTTGGTTGAATAAGACAGTAGGTCAAATCAAAAATTTGTATTACCTGCTAATATGCTGCAGAATATTCTGGGAAAAGTATAAGAATAAAACAGAATGGTTCTTCCCATGGTCTCTCACCTTGCTCTCTTGACTTAGATCTCCAAATCCACAAACCAATAAACTACTGTGGCACATCATGTCTCCAGTGCAATCCCAGCTATTCCATTAGAATACCTAAAGCATAAATAGCTCATCACTGAAGAACCAGTAACAATAAAATGGATGATGTTTCTGCAGTGCTGATCAAAAAGCTGCAGACCTGTCTGTTCCTTGAATGTCATGTCATATAAAATAATTAATGTAAGCCACGGACTACTTCCACACTATCACATTTAAAAGCCACCAGCAGAACTATCCTACACTAATTTATTGAATCCCCTTCTGAAATCCATTTACACTTTTATTATTTCTGCTTCACAACATCCTGTAGCAATGAGTTACACAATTTAATTACTTGTGAAGTAAAAAAGCACTTTCCTTTATACTTATCCAGAGCAAGGGCTTGAACTTGGATCTTCCATACATAAGATTAGTGTCAGTCTCTCTCTGGAGAGATTCTTAGTCACTTCTGTTAGAGCTCCTTTATGGAGTATAAATAATTCATCAGTTATGAGGGAGAGAGAAAAAGAAAGATGGCTGAGGCTCTCACCTGCAACATGGAAAATTTAAACAGAATACAGCTCAATTTTGCCTTCTCTACATGTTATAGGGAATTCCACCTTTGTCCTAAGAGCATTCCTTCAAAAAGTTCAGAATTTGATAAATTGCCTTTTCTTCTTGCCTCCCTATCTCCATCCAGAAAACAAGATGTATCCAAAAATTCCAAGGCTTACTTATGAACAGGAATATCACAATAATTCAGTTATCTATCAGATCAAAACTGATGCACATTACCTTTCTAGACCTATTTAACAAACACATTCCTCACACAAACATATCTGCAGTATCCATCATTACTGACCAGTCCAGACCACCTACAGCCATTTTCAAGGTCAACAACTTCAAAGCAGCCCTAGTTCAAGCTGTACAAGATCCGTGAATGAAGCACAGAGAAGGGATGTTTAGTGTGTGTTGAACAGGGAGTTATACACATGGGTAAATGTGAAATTCTGCCTTGCCACCATGCAACACCATCACCAAGTTAACATTCTGGAGCAGAATGCAGGCAAAGCCAGGAGTTACATCTGTCTTCAGAGAATCACAGGTATGAATAAAACACTCTGAATATGGGTACAATTATTTATTTATTTTTTTAATTAACAGCCTAGCTAAAACTCTATTAGAGTCTGCAGTTCTGTTTTTATTAATTCTGTCCAATTCAGCAGGAATTCCACCAAGGAATAGGGATAAGCAGATGCAGGGGGAAGCACATTAATAAATCATAAGTGTCACTAAAATTTGTAAACTAATACCTTCTGGGAAGTCTTGGCAATTAGTCTCAGAGCTTTCTTGGCAAACAAAAAATTAATAAATCCAAAAGGTCCCATGTCTGATGATATCCCCACCCCTGCAGAAAGGTTGTTGATGGAGCAATTAAGAGACACAACAAATGGACCAGACAGAAGGCTGGTTTACCAAAGATAAATGAGCTCCATGGAACAAGATGACTAAGGCATCTTAATAAACAAAGGTGGGACTTGGACATAAGCACCACCCCAAGACACATACAAAGGCATTTAGACTCATGCTTGGTGGGCTATAACTTTTCACATTACTTTGAATTGCCCTCCTTGGTCCCCATCATCTGAGGCAACACCATCGTGATGTGTTCTTAGAGCAAGGAAGCATCATAGAATAGAGGTGTGAACCTCACTGTTCTCTTAGGATACAATAGGTCTAGGGAAGCAATGGGAAACAGAAAAATGAAACTTCTCTCCAAAAGTTAGCCATATACTTTAAGACTGAAATAGAGAATTAAAGAACGAGGTCCTATTTATATTACCATTACTGAGTTTACCTATCTAAAACATAGCCCTTAATTTAAGTAAAGCCTATTAATCTTCATGATTGGTTCCCAAAACAAATGTTTAAAACAGTTTTAACCTGTGTTATCCATTTGTTATAATGGCAGCATCTCCTGTTTTGAACTGCAAAGAATGTATGCTCTAGACACCGTCTAGGACATTCAAGGAGGAATAAATCTGTGGTTCATTCTGTTCCACTCCAAATTCTCATTCTCCCCTCCTCCCACAACCACACCACATTCCCCACACCCCACGACTTTTTTTCTTTTTTTAACTTTAATTCCCCTGTATCTTCACATTCAGCCACACACAGCTCAAGCAAATCCAAACAAACCCTTACGTATATTTCCTGAAGTTCACACTGATTTTTATATCTTTGGAAAGCCACAACTAAAAGGATAGCAAATCACCTTGAACCAGAAAAGCGTTTTGAATCAGGTCATAATTGTTTACTTCAAATGGCTTCTCTTAAACAGTTGGACAAGATGGTTACCATCAGCTGATGTCCAGCAGCTTCTAACATTCTTGTCACAGATAGCTCCCCCAAACCAGCAAGCAAAAGGGACCTAACCCATCTCCTTATCACTCTTAATAGTTACCAAAAATGCACATAAAAGCCATGGTATACATAGCCTCTTGTGAACATTTAGCATCCCTAAAGGCAACTTAACACAATGCCCTTTACCCATTAATTTCTCTCCTTACTGATGCTCAACAACCACTGTCACCTGTAAAGCTTTCTCTCTTGCTCCTGTTTAACCTGCTGCAATACAATGCACAGCTGGACAAATACAGATGTCAGAAGCCTTTGCCAAACTTCATATGTCAGTCTAAGTAAAAGAGTAAGTCCACCTGTTTCTCCAAAATAAGCAGGAATTTAGCGATGAGACCAAGGAAGAAACATTCACTTGTCTCAAGAATGCTGTGTTTTCTATTCTTCGCACCTAGTGACTACCTGGCTCTTTGAGTCCGGGAACTTCTCTTTATTAAATGGTGTGATCTTCATCTGGCAGCAGCTAGCTGAGGAATGGGCCAATATACAGCTACTGTGCATCTCCTAAATAGTTCAAGTGTGGCTTCCATGACAAGATGGCAGCATAAACTGAATCACCCGTTATAAATCATCAGGAATACTAGAGGTTAAGAACTGCATTGTTCTGGGACACTGCTGAAGGTCCACACTGATTACAACTTGGGGTGCTGGGAGCCCTGAGAAGCAAATCTCATCTTCTACTGCAGTCATCTGCTGCAGTTCTTCAGCAAACAGTCTGCATCCTGCATCTTGAAATCACGAAGATTTTGACAAGTGGCTCCCATAGCCTGAAAAAAACAGTCATTATCAAGCTAGGCTATTTATACAGTAAAGAACAAAGATGCCAAACTTCTAGGCACAATGGCTTTCAAATCCAAATACAAGAAAGGTCAGGGATATGCCTGCACACCCAGCTGGCTCCTTCCCACCGTGCTCTAATGACTGATTGCAGATATAAGAAAGTCTGTTCCCCACCAGCACAGGATTTCTGCACTTTGCAGTGTTGTTAAAAAATGCCAAGTAAGATGCAATAATGGGAAGCATTACAGTGAAAACTGGCTCCATTAATTTTATGCCTGAATACAGTTCTCCAGAAAATAACACGTAGCTAAGATGCATGCTGTCAGCATAAATGTGAAAAACGATAAATATAATCAAATTTGACAATACTGCAGGGAGATGTCAGCTGGTCATGGTGGCTGTTTGGAGACCGAATTTCAATACAGCAAATTCCAGAAAAACTATAGTGTTCCACTGATAAACCTGTGGAGCTTGACCAGTACCGAGCAAGAGGTTGTGGAACAAAGCAGAAGTTGCCATTTTCAGCACCACAGTCTAAATAATACACTGCAACTGGGATAGAAACACTCTTAAGGAAGCTCTGGCTGTGCCATGACCTATTCCAGATTTAGCTTGTTTCACAAAGGATGACATGGAAAATGGAGGCAGGCTTATTGAATATCCTGATTCTGTGAAATTTCGCAAAGACAACTAATACTAGAGACCCACTGAAGCATGCTAATGATCTGTGGGAGGCTTAAAAGGCACAGGAGGAAACAGCATAAAGACCTTTGGTAATTAAAAAAGAACTGAAAGAGAAATACCAGCATAAGACAGCTTGCAACCAAGCTGAGAGGTTTTACTCCTCTCAGCTGCAAGCTAGGAGTTCCAGCTGCTGTGTTTTGCAGCTGTCTAGTAAAAAGCTGAAAGTTTGGACTCTTTCAACTCAACACAGAGGCTAAGACAACAGAACAACCTCTTCAGACACAGCAGCCTCAGGAGTAAAAAAATGCTTGAGGATTTTTGACTACTGCCATGGGAACAATTTCTTGGTTAATAATCAAGAAAACAAGAAGTAATATATGTAAAAAATCCTTCATCAGCATTTTAGCCTCTTAAGCAGAAAGACTCAGTCATTGTTTTGAGTATGGGCTAAAGCATGGCCAACATTATGTACCATCAGATAATTTAGCTGGGACCATAGCCAGAAGAGAACTCCTCCAGGAGACCCATCAGAGGTGAGTAAAATGGTAGTGGGGACTCAGAGCTGACACATGCAAGTGCTTGCACTTTGGAAGAAAATCTGAACTGCTCCCTACTGCCTAATTAGCTATTACAGTCGTGGCTATCTCATCGATCATAAATACCATCCTGCTAACTTGCACTTCTCCTGTCTGCTGGATCACCCTGTTGTCTCTTTGTCTTCATCTATGACTGAAAGCTCCCTTGGGATGCAGGCTGCCTTTTTAGCCACTGCAATCCAAATAAATATAACTGCTCCTGGATACTAAAAAAGGCAACAGTGGAGAAACTTTTATTCCAGTTATCTTAGCAGAAATAACTGCTCAATCTGAAACAGTTGGAAACATTTTAAATATTACAATAATAACTTTAAAGACTTATCCAGAGTGTGATGTATGTGAACCTCATCTCAATACTGTATAGCTTAAAGAGGAGACAGAACAATCAACGAGCAAGAAAATATTCACAAGGCTCTTCCTTTGCTTGTAAAATCCTTTAAGTCTAAAAGGCCAACAGAATAAGAAAAGATGCTTGATAGATTCCTCCTGTTTATTCACAGTCACAACACAAGAAGGAAACAACTGGACAGCACCAAGATTAACTAGTGAAAGCACTTGCTGCCTACCATACAAACTACAAATTCCCAATTTAATATATCCTAACACAACATACACCTGAAACCAAAACTTATCACAGTTTTGATTGTCAGATCTGGAAGTGTTATGAACACACATATTTGAAGAAATAAGCCATTGAATATCCTTTCCCTTCTCTCCTTCTCCTAAAATAAGCCTGAGATTTTCAACAGAAAAATAGGCCAAAAAGTTCACCAACCCCAACCCATTAAGTCGTTGTTGTGAATGGTGGCTTTTACACACTGTATTTTGCGTATCTAACCCTCATTCTTCTCTGTTCAAGAGATGCCTTTTTGTGATACAATTTCTATGAAGCAGCCTGGCCCCTACTTTTTACAAGGGGAGTTCCTATTTCATTACAAGTCACTCCTGCATGCTTATAGTTCATCTTGGGCAAGGAATTTTGAAGCAGGGACCCTAGCCTAGAGTGGTTTTGGGAATTAAGGTACTCTAACAGTACTTTCAATCAAAACCATGTCAGTTTACAGATTAAGATGGAGAACTTTTCCTTTTATTGAAGGAGAAGTAGTGGGGGGCAGCAGGGGGGAGGATAGTTCTATAGAAAACATATGTCCAATCCTAAATACAATTTTTACTCAAAGCAGGCTGGATGTAGCTGGATTCACAACTACACAGATATTTCACAAGGCAAAAGGAACTCTAAAAAACTCTCAAGTTTGCACACCTGAAAAGCTTAAATCATTTTTACATTTATACTTTGACCTACAAAAAGATCTCCTTCCACAAATGCTGTCATCTCACACCATCACAAGTAGAACCTCAAGAAAGTAGCTCCCTTTCATAGGTGGAAAATGAACACCTCTACTCAACTTGATGTAAAACACAAAAATCCAAACAACAGATTACAGGTGTCTCTTGTGACCAAGAAGAGATGGGGTATTCACAAGGGGAAGGGATGCTGCTGGGTGGGTGTGCTTGTGTGTGTGTCTTTTCTTTGAGTTGGCTACTTCAAAGCTGGCTGCTTCAGTAGCAGTGGAGACCTTTTCTGTGATTTTTTTGGGGAACCTTAGAAGCACAGATTTGGTCATTAGAACAATGTCTGTGTTCCAGAATTCAAATGCTGACTCTATCTAAACTCATATCAGCCTGATATAGAAGCAGTTTCCAAGAAAACTTTTAATTCTCCCGTCTCCCTCTCTTGCTCTCGCTCCCTTTTTTAATTACATTCAGAATGTTTTCCTATTGATTTACTTGTCTTTGTATTTAGATGCAGGGATTAGAAATTTCTCTTATATAGCAATTCAGTTTTCTATTAAAAGAAGCTTCTCATGCTATAACCCAGGGGGAACTGAAAAGAAGCTTTTGATGCATGAAGCAGGCGGAGGCAAGATGATATTTGGAGATTGTATTGCACTTTGCTCTATCTTAGCATCCTTTGAAGCACTGCCTTGTGATTCATTGCTCTCTGCCACAAAAGCCACTCCTCTCTTATGGAAGAAACTGCATTTGCCAAACATTTGGAATAGATATCACATAGCACCACTGCTCAGATGGGTCATATTCCCAGAAAATAGAAAAACAAAAACACAACACAAAATAAAAACAAGACTCCCAGATTTGTCCAGACCTCCTTCTGATAATTACTTGATAGTTGCACCCAGGTTGTGACCCATCAGTTCTGAGGGCTCAAAGATGGCTTTGAAATAGTCTACAAAAAGTTACTAAGGGAAACAAACATATTGCCAGAAGGCTTAAATCCACTCTGGGGAGAAAATTCCTCCTTTTGAAATTTTCAGGGCCTCAAAAAAGAAAAGAAAATATTGAAAAGTACCAATTTAAATAATGCAAATATTCAGAGGCCTTAATGTACAAATAGAACAGAAAAATGAGAAGCTCTTCTCTTGGTTTCTTGCTTCCACTTAGTATCTATTTTCATTCCTAAAATGTCTTTTCCAAAGGAAATCACAGATTCACTTTAAGACTGATTACTCCTACAACATGGCTTAATCCTGCATTTTCCAGGTGGGAAACTAAGGTTTAGAGCCCAAGAACTCTATCTATTAGCTCTTACTCTGAGCTTTCCTCTCAGACCCCAGAAGAGAACTCGTGAAGTTCTGACTTCGCAGTATCTCCAGTCTCTAGGACCAGGCTAGCTTGTATTTCACAGCAGAAAAGATGCAAGAGTGGCCCAGAACACCATGAAACACATTCACAAACCATGTTTTTCCCCAGCTAACCAAGTACTGGATGCCTTCAATTGTACCAATGATGAACTCCATTTCCACCACCCTGTGAAAACTCCAAAGGGGATGCTGATGTTACCTTTCTGAAGAGATCTGGTGATGCTGTGAGTTCAATATAAGGATAGGATTTGCCTGATTGTTTTATTTATGCAGAGCAGATTGCTTGGCAATTACTTTTAAAGTACAATCACTGTATCATTTGTACTTGTTAGGTAAAGAAGCAAAAGTTTTTTAGGACTTTAATACCCTGGAAAGTACCTGGGTAAGTGGAATGACTGTGTTCTTTCTTATTAGGTAGGTGGTTATTTATACTTTTGCAGATTACCATGATACAGTGCAATTAGGCTTTGGAAGTACTGTACAAATTGAGGTTTCAAGAACATTTCTGAAAAATTAACCCTTAAATACCTAAACAGGAATAAACCAGCAGCACCTGTCCAAAGTCATGGAATCATTATGGTTGGAAAGGACCTCTAGCATCATCAAGTCCAATCTTCATCGTAACATCTCTCTCTACTAGACTACAGCCTTAATTGCTACATCTACTCATTTTTTAAACACCTCCAGGGATGATGACTCCACTACCTCCCAAACAGGGGCTTTTAAATTAGCTGAGAAATTGCAAGAGACCACCTGCCAATAAGCTGCTCATACCTGGAGCAATGGCTACAATGCATTGACAGTTTCACCAACTACACTGTCAGCAGGTTGTGCTATAGCTGTAATACACCAGGTAAATCTGACACAAGCGCTTTTTCACACCCAATAACATCTCTGTTAAAGGCATATCCTTTCAAAACCACAGGCACAATATTAGGAAGAAGAGCAATTCACAGCAGGTAGAAACTATTGGTGATTTCAGACATCAAGGAACTGGTCTACTTATAGGGGTGAGTTGAGGAGTTTTCTGGAGAGGACGGTATTTTTAATTGATTAATTAATTTTAAATGCACACACAATTACAAACACACGCTCTGTCCAGCAGCGTGCTTCCCCAGGCCAGTATGCTTTATCTCCCACACCAGACTAGAATCATGGGAGCTACGTGACACCATCTGTCTATCCATAGCAGACAAGAAAACAGCACTCTTCCCTGTGATATCTCTAGTCCTTTAGTGGCTACTGTCATTACAAAGACAACTAAGATTCACTGCCAAATGACCATCTCAGCGCTTGGGGTGGGGGCACATGGCTAAGATTAGCTAAGATTATATCATGCACTGTGTTTTCGTAATGTGTGATACTAATCTTGGACACTGTTCTTACAAGCATGTACTACCTATAGAGACTGTTCTCATTGCCAGCCTCACCGTAGAGGCTGAAGAACAAATAGACTTGTCTAAGGACACTCAAAGGCAGGGATGAAATCAATCTCCTCCATGACTGGAGATCATTAGAACATGTTCCATGGCAAATGTTCTTACATCATGAAATCCTTTTATTTTCAGGCTCCACTTCATTAAAGCACTTTGTTCTTAATTGTGTGTCCCTTCCCAAAAAAGCAACTCCAGTTATGTCATATTCCCTCTCACCTCCTCCCTTGTTCAACTCAGATACCACCCCTTGCTCATACTTTTACAAGACACACAGTGCAACCCATCCCCACCAGTTGCTGTGATTTCTACAATCCACTTACCTCCACAGTGAGCTCTCCGTAACACTCCCCAGGTTGAAGTCGTAGAGCTTTGTCAGAATGAGAATCACCTGGGGAGGGGGAAGGAAGGGAGGAAGAGAAAGAGAAAAATAGAAAAGTTTTCCTTTAGAGTATGTAACAACATACAAGGTGTCTGAAATCACCCAAAGGAGTTTAGCATTTATCCATTAAAATTGTGGTATTAAAGGATTAAGTTAAAAAAATAAGTAAATAAATTATCTTAATGCATCATGTAACCAATAACATTTATTTTCATTTCAAAATGTTTTGCATTTGCCAACAGGTATTAATCAAACACTGTGAGCTGCCCTCTCTATAACAGTGGTTATTCAAGGTCAGGGCTGTAATCTCAACCAGAAATTAGTCAGCTTTTCCTGTCTCTCAAGGTGCTACCACAAAATGGTGAGTCTCCATAGAAAGTATTGGCACATTTGAAGATTCCCATCCAGCAAAACAGTACTTTTGCCCAGAATGAACTTTGTTTGTTCTCCATCTGCTGTTACTGATGCGAGCAACATGGGAATTTCCACAAACTATCACCTCTCTGCAGTTGTAAAACAGAGGGAAACAGAGCATGACATTCAGCTTAGATACTGAGCAAGACAAAACTTCAGTTGTATCTTTAGCGCTCAAAGAGAGCCTTCAGGACCCACTGACTAACTTTCTGGCAAGCCATGAACACTCCTGAGTCACACTTGTAAATCTGAGGTAGGAGGAAAGGGAGTTAGGCAGCACATGGGGGACTACAGGAGAATATACTTTCTCTCCAATAGGCTTGGGTTTTGACCTCAGATTTCACAGATAAATATACTCCTCCTACTTACAGCTATATTGCCCAATGCCCTTATGCACTCTAAACCTGTGAGCCTCTGTGCAAGATTCAGAGCAAGTTCTTTTTCTGCTGAAAGAATAGAGGTTCCTCAGTGGAAGTCAAGAGCATTTGAGCCTCTGCTCCTTGCTTTTTTAGCACAACTAACATCACATAGTTAATTCCCTCAGATTCTATGGGACTAGCCTCAGGAAGTGCTCTGGGGTACCTCTTCATTTTTGTTTGCATTATTCTAACATTTCAGAATTGTTTCTCCTTGCAGGATTAAAGAACTGGCTAATTTCCCTTGCATTTGCTTGTGCTGTGAAATCATCTAGGGCATTTGTTGTAAATACTACAGGGTCTTTGTTTTGTTAACAGATACTTGACAGTTTGGTAAAAGACATGAACCCAAGGCTTGAGTTCATTAATGTTTTTATATGCAACAAGGATCTTATTAAAAAAAAAAGTCACATCTCTCTCCCTCTTCCTCCTCCCACAGTGGTGGGACCTGCAACACCTATCATACAGGTTTCCCAACTGAAAGGCTCCTGGGTGAAGAGTTTAAAGCTGTGCAGAAAAATGCCAAGGGATTAATCAATATCACAATGGCTGTAGCAGTCAGTTACTGTCAGTGTAATATCAGGAAGAGACCTGTTAAAATTGTAAGGGACCTTGGTACATGACTATACAGCCAGTGTCCAACTTAACAGCTTTAGAACAGATGCTCTGAGCATTCCTCTCTCTCCTGGACTCACTTTCTCTGTCCTAGATTGTAGTTTGTCCCTTTATTTCCCCATGCAGAGATCTTCAGGAGGAAGATAAAAACCAAGCTGCTTCCAGCAGGGTGTGAAAGCAACCTGCCAGGCAGATCCGAGTCAGCATACAGGAGCCCATCTCAGCCTAAACCAATGTTGTGCACTCAGGAAATAAGGACAATATCCTTTTTATCAAAACTTAAACCCTGCACACATTTTCCTGCACAAAGGGGGAAGAGCAAGCTGCAAGTTCAGCAACCAAGGTCTTGATACCTCCTCCCCCTACACCAAGAGAGGGAAGTAGTGCAGCCTGCTCCCAGCTAAAACCTGATGAGAGTGACATTTTTAGGATGTTCCCTATATTCCCACAAGAGCTCAGACAGAAACCTTCTCCAGAGTCTCTAGGAAACCATACACCACCACACAAGCACTGCCCTGACAGAAATAACACCCTTCTTATTGCTTTCAACTATGATGAGGTTTCACAAAGTTAGTTTTCCAGTTTCAAAGCCTAATCACATTGAACACAGAAGGATGACTTCTGCTGAGTTCAGTGCATCCTGGATCCAGCCCTAAACATATTAAATAAAATCTCCATGTCCTGATCAAATTTCAATAGAGTATTTAGACCTTAAGTGGCAAATACAACTAAAGGCAGTACTTTCCCAGCTCTTTGTATGACTCTCCCCAGATCTCCTACACCCTGTATTTTTGAAGATGTCACTTATCTATTATAAACCCTGCAAACCACAAGATAACACCAGCTTTACAGGAGTGGGTTGAATCCTACTCGACTACTGGGTATAAATGCAAAGTAAAAGCATGTTGTTTAGTACTGCCTTTCTGGATTTTCACCCATGATGACTAACAGAAATCAGCTCTACCTGTTGTTAACACATGAAAAGCAAAAGAATAAACATCCCTTTGCAGTTAAATCTCACTAAGGGTCCCAGGAGTTGCCTGAGGTAGTGGTAATACACAGTCACCTACTGAACCCATCCATAAAATCACTCATCACGTATGTCTACACCAGGCAACATTTTTGTACCACAGCCCCAGGTGGCCTCCATGTTTGACATAAAATACCCGACATCAATAAAATCCCAAACCATCATACCTTTTGCAATGCTTTGGGAGTCTGGAAAGCAGAGAGGATTCCGGAGGTTGAACGCAGAACCCTCCCCAGAAAAGCACATTCCCCCGCTACACTACATGAGGCTGCAAAGCAAACAGGACTACTCAAGAAGTGTCACATGTGGGTGAGACACAAATCAAAGCCAGAAAGGTGCAGCTGTCTCCAGGGTTGTTTTCACAGGGTGCTTTTGAAACAGCATCACAGAGGAAATTTTCAAGTGTTTCAAGAGGCTATTCTGAGGCCTCCATATCATGTTGTCCCAACTGTGGTAAGAAGAAACTTAAAGCAGAGATAACAGGGGCCAATGTGGGCAAGTACTCAATTTAAGACATTCTGTCATTTGAATGCTTTAGTTTAAAAATAATTGAACAAAACATATGGAAAATCAGACTCATTATAAAGCCAAAATCTGAAAGGAGGGGGGGAAAAAAAAAACACAAGAAAAAGAAAATACTCTCATTGATCTGAGCTGAGACATTTTATTCCAGTTTCTACTTTGTAGCTGAAGGAAGCTTAGCTTGGTTTTGTCAACATTAACAAGTAAGTGTAGCTTTTCTGTAACACTGTAATTTTGGATTAAAATCTTGACAGTTTTCATTTTTGAAGCTGAATTCAACTGAAAATTGGAGATTTCACATTTAATGTACTATTTCAATGTAAAAATAACTATTTCCTTTCCCTCACCTGAGGGAAATTGCAACCCCATAGAAAATGCCCACTCTTCAACCTAAACTAATCTGAAAACATTTTGCTCTGGGGAAAAGAAAAAAACAAACAAAAAAAAAAGTTCCAAGTGATATTGATTCAGAACCAGCATAAAGTTAAATCAAAATACAGAAAACACTTTTACAGTGCCAAACTAAACTGTTTCTGTGCATAAAACCAATCTCCCCAGTATTAATTTCAAGTCAGCTTGATGCTGAACTGTGTTTTTCTCCAGGGTCATACTGCTCACTCCAGGGAGTAAAGCTCAGATGTGAAAATCCCGTCTCGCGTGGGCCAAGTCCCACACGGCCACGCTGCAATTCCCAGGACTCCCCAGGGGTGGGTGTCCCTCAGGGCACCAATCAGCTCAGCTGGTTGAAAATTAAAAAATGGAAAACCAGCTTGCAGGACAGAGTAAGGGAATAGACAAGGCTGAATTACAGCTCCTTAAGGCAATACAAACCCTCTGAAAAACCTACTTTCAAACTGAGCTTACACAAAATTAAATGACTTGAATAATTCAATAAACTGTTTTGGTTTTCTAGACAAAAGTGAAGATGAAGAAAAGATAATCAGAAAAAATATATTTTTTTTTCCTTGGAAACAAGTGATGCTCCAGTCCTGCAGAAATTTATATATGTACTTTATTTTACACAAATGCCTCTCTACAATCTATATATTTTTGTTTTGCAGAAACTATATTGTCTGTTGAACACCCTGCTATAAGGCTTGCACGACAAAATGCCAACACCTCTCAAATACTTATTTTCAATGGCTTATACTACTATACAGATTAGAGTCGCTAGCACGGAGAAATCCTGCCATCATGCTGTATAGTGTACTGAACCACAAAATCCAGATTTAATATGACACATATCTATGATCTATGATCTCTTCTCTAAAACAAGGACAGCAAGTCTCCAAGACTGCCCAATCCAGTAGTCTTGAGTTTCGACACAGCTTGGCTGTCATGAAAACAGAATATATAACCAGAAATGGTTGCCCAGGTTTCATTCCATCTTGAAAGCACACCCCTGAATGCAACCCTGTTGTTCAAGCAATTATTAAGAAAATTTGAGCCCTTAAGTCACAGAAGTGCTCAGAAGCTTTTCACAGTACTTGGTGGCATGAAAATGTTTCATGCCCATAAAATTCTACTGTGACAGAAAATTACATTAGTTCATTAACCATCTTCCAGATCTTGCCAATTCTGAACTGGCAAAGTGTTTTGCATATAACCCACAGTGGAATACAACTCTCCGCAAATTAGAGTATAAAGACATTGCTGTTCCCTTCAGCAGGTGACCATGAACTTCAGAACAACAACAACAGAAAAATGTCCCAAAGACAGTCATGATCCTGTATCTGATGATGTTCATATTAGAGACAGAAGAGCGAATAGCACAGCAGCCAGAGAGGATATCATTTCAGGTAGACATCTGAAAGGCCAGCTCTGATCTACATAATTAAATTTATCTCCTCTCTAAGTGATCCTGCTGTATCAGCACAGAGATAAACACAACTCAACAGGAGCCCTGTCCATATATTTATCACGTGTAATTAATAATGACCAAAGGGATGAGCGCTCAGCAGCTCAAAGAACAACAAAGAGATTGTAGACAGATTTACATGTGAAAATTGATAACTGTCTGCTCAATTGCTCTGGTACACTGGGGTCTCCATCTACCTACAGACCTATTTCCATGATGTTTGCAGCCTTTTCTCCCCCACACACTAGACATCAGAAGCTTGTCTGCAGTTTTCATCTGTCTTTCCCAAACTCACATGAGAGCAATAGCACCAAAAACTAAACTTAAAATGTAAACAGCCACAGGCTATTGGGAGCCAGTATTAGTAAATTGCTCACAGATGAAGGCAAATTGACTTAAAATGCTCTGGAAGATAAAAGCCAGCAGCACACTCATTGGAGGTCCCTAGCTGTTTCCTTCTTTTTGATTTTGTTGGTTTGGGGCTGGTTTTTGATTTTTTTGTGTTTTGGAGTGGAGGGGAGCTTAAGACACAAAATAAATTATTAAAGATTAACTGATCAACAAACTCATGGGTTTATTTAGGGTGACATAGTTGCCAAGTAAGGTGGTCTTTCATATAATATCTGCATTCAAAGCCATTTCAGGCAAACACCACTGATATTAGTGTAATTTCCTCCACATAAATTCTCAGAAGATGTTAAGGGGATCATTTGCATTCTCAACAGACATTTGTGTGTGGTTGGTTGACCCCAGCCAGCAACTACATGCTCATCCAGACACTTCTCTCCCCTTCCAGCCCAAGTGGATAGATGAGAGAGACAGAAAAGCAAAAGCAAGAAAAAGTTGTAGTTACAGTTTAGTAAGAGAAGGAATGAGAAACAAACAAAATAAACCTCCAAACAAACCAAAAAAAAAACTCAAACAAAAAACCACAACACACAAAAACCCAACACACACAGCAACAAAATAGTAGTGATGCAAAGGCAGTCACTGACTGCCTCCCACAGCAGACCAGTGCAAAGCCAGACTCTGAACAATGGCAGCTTTGGAAAGAATCCACAGTTGTTATTGTTGAGGATGGGGTAGGCAGAATAAGAACCAGGAAACCTAACACTGTGAAACACTGTGCAGATACACCTAAAACACTGGGGCATTATCAACACTAGTGTAGCTAAAAATGCAATAACACAACATGACACGGGCTGCTCCGAAGAAAATTAAGTCCATTCCAGTAAAGTATTCTCCTATCAAGGTACAGTTGTTTTCAAAAACAATCACTACATGACCTTGGTTCCCCCAAAATCACTTCACACCAATAGACCCTCAAAAAAGCATGCATGCATATATGTGATCACACTACACATCATCACCATCCTCATCTACCCTGAAGGTCTAAGTGCGGTTGCCAATACCCAAAAGAGCTATCTCTGGTTGTGAGAAGTATTTACAGAACTTCCAGGTGAAGAATTTAAATTCTACAGGTGTTAACAGATTCTGCAAGCACCACCACTGCAAAACAAGGCAAGTAGTGTCATCTTTGTTTTACTGATGAGGAAGCAGAGGCAGAGAGAGATTAAGTGTTTCTCTACATAGGAACACTCAGGAAGAAGAGTTAGGTTCAATTCACTCTGCAAATGCCTCAGAAAAATCAAATTAAAGACTACTTTATTCTGAAAAAGAGAGTCTCCATCCAGGAATTTAACATAGCTGAAATAATCCACTTCAATCCATTTAGTTAATTTAAACTAAGAAGCATCACCTGGAAGATAAAGCACCAATCCAAGTACACCCACAGTTGCAGAACTATTAGCAAAAAAAAAAAAAAAAAAAAGGCAGCATACACATTAAATACCAATCTACCTTCTTTTCCCCTACCTGATGAACATAGCTGAAGAAAACATATCTAGATACTAGCAGTTAAGGAGTAGCACATACTAAAACAACAGAGGTACTAACAACAAACTCAGGCCAAATCCTGCCCAGTAGAAAGCAGATCGACAGTTTTGCAAGTGTAAAGTGATGTCAACTTAAGCAACAGGAAAGTACTTTAAAATCTCTAGAGAGATAAAAACAATCTGTGGGTGGCTTCAGGCAGTGCAGGCAAAAGAACCCTCTGAAACTCAAAGAGACAAGTCCCAAGATCACAAAGAAAAGGAAAACATGTTTCAGTGAACTTGTGATCTCTGAACAGCTGAGACTGTCAAATTTGTCCTTAAAACAAGAACCAGTAACTAAAAGAAAGATATTCTCCTTTAATCCTCCTTTGTCTGTGTTGTTCTTTGTTTTCCAGTATGAAAAGTGCCATGGTATGTTCTTTGTCTCCTGTCCTCCTCCCTTTCAATGCAAATCAGGCAGAAGAACAGGCATCAGCCAAAGATGGAAAACTTGTCCCATGGATTCCCTTGGGACACTTGGAGACTGATCACATTATCTCAGAAATAAAGCCCTTGAGATGTAAGCAGTAGTTTGAAATTCCCATTTAAGGGGTTGTGATGAGGGTGGAAAAAACCAAAAGCATTACAGTGCTTTGGAAAAAGAGCCAACTCCGGTAAGGCAAACTCTGGTAACCCCAACTCCCTCCTCCCATACAATTATCATCAGGGCAGGTCACTTGTATTTTGGTTCTCTGCTTTGACAATAGAGGGACAAGCCCAGCCTGTCAGAGAAAAAAGCATCCATTGGCATCAATGCTGAGACAAACACCTCACCTGGTGTCATGAATTTACCTTTCTGGGCTCACACAAATCTAGAAAGGATTTTGAATTAAACTCAACATGGTCCCTCATGCTTTTTGTTTAAACATTTTGGTGCAGGGACTGTGATGTAGGCTGCGTTCAGAGGTGCCCTGCACTCATGACATGATTGTGAACACAGCCGAGTAACACCACCACCAAAGCAATGACTATGGTCTCCAGGACTCAGAAGTTTTAATGTTAAATGTTTAAAGGGTTTTTTTTACTGTAATGTTTTACAGTAGCATGGGAAAAGATGTCAGATGTCTCCTCTCAAACCAGAGGCTTCCAATTATCACACAAATAGGGGGCCACTAGCTGTATGACATCTGTAGGACAGCCACATTGCTCTTCCATCCCACTGTACATTAAAAATCGGACAGTATCTCTCATGTAACACTTTTTTTTTTTTCCTAGGAAAGATAAACAAAACCTCACCACACTGGTAAATTCTGCCTCCGTTTCAAAAAATATACTTCCTGCATACCCACATGCTTACCTATAGTGCACACACACACACACACACACACACACACACACACACACACACACACACACACACAAAGGATACACCACATTCTTAACACCTCCTACTTAAAGAAATAAAAGAGAGGCCTCCAGCAAGGTTATGAGCCCTTAAAGAAAAAGGTGGACACTCTTCCAGAGGCCATAGTAGAGCCCTAAAATATAGCTACCAGGTCAGATCACAAAGCCTTTTTCCTATTTCTACAAGGGGAAATAATCACTCCAAAAAAAGTTAAGTATTGTTAAAATTATTAGTCATGCAGCATCAAAAAAGGGTGTCTGGACAAGGCATAGTGAGTTAGTCAACTTTTTTTTAAGAACAGCAATAAAACACAGAAGACATTTAAGGACAATTTCAGACCATTAGGAAGAAATACACTTGAGGGGAGCATGGACTCACCAATACTATCAGCAGCTTGGGAGTAGCTCAAGTCAGAGAAGTCAGAAATAGAAAAAATACACCAAGTTATCTGATCCACTCCCCTGACAAAGCACAGTTGTGCTTCACAGAATCTCTCTCAGCTCTTCAAGGTGGCCTTGATGCACGTAAACACACATTCCCACCAGAAAAGACATCTAGATTGCTTAAAATAACAGAAGCCTGAGTTTTATATCTGTGTAATTCAGTTCAACATAAATACAATCTCTCTTGGCAAGTAGTGATATGATTTAAGGGTCCTCTATCATACGTTATAAGAAGTGATAGCAAAATACTCATAATTTATTTTCATTGATTCAGTAACCCATGCTGGATCATATCTACCAGTTCTTCCCTTTTGCTAAGAAGCCTCCATCAAAGCCTTGCAAAATTTAAATTAAATTTTTTTTCCCTGTTTCCATCTTTCCTCTAAAGCTGCTGTGTGCGCATTTCTGCTAAGTTCAAGAAGAATATAAAAAGCCTTGTTACTTTGCTGGCTCAGTTCTAGTTCCAGTTATCTAATAATACCACCTGTGAACCAACAGCTTTTGTGCAGCAATTTAACCCTGTGGAGTCACATACTTGCTGAAGGGCTATTTAAAGCTTCTGACATGGGGACCCAAGAAGGAATGACAACTCCAGGTGAAGGTACACTACCTTCACAGGACAGTTCTCAATATAAAGGGTTGACAGTAGGTAGCACAGCACAGCCTTTTGAGATGTTATGAACTGCGAGGACAGGTAAGGCTTTTCCTTGAGGTCTGAAGACAAGATTGAACGATTCCATAAAAGAAACTTAACTATTTGGGGAATTTTTTGCCCAAGTCATTTCTGAAGAGAGAATAACAAACTCCCCTAAAGCTGATTTTTCAAGAAAACTCAAGCTGCTTATTGTTCTTCCATTTCAGACTCCAAGCTCTACTCAGGAACTCTCAGTACTCTCACACACACTCTTCCTCACTCCTCCACATACGTATATATACATATATAAATATTACTGACCTTCCTCAGAATCCAATTAACAACTCAAAGAACTGGTGTTGAACAGTGCATGGGTAAGAGATTCCCTCTCCCCCCAAGGACAGGAGGTGGACCAGAGAACCTGTTGAATTCCTTTCCAGGAATGTCTATGACCCAAAGATTTACTTGGTCACATGAAAATGCCTCACTACCAGCTCAGTGAACACCAGCAGGCAATTAGATGCTATGTCACAGAAATACTGTTGTGCTCCCTAAAACACAGAGCCTTGCTTTCAGCGTGACAGCAGGAGACAGGTGCTGGAGAAGTCACCATGTTAGCAGTGCAGTATGGTCATTGGCCTGGCACTCAGATCAGGCAAGGATATAACAGAAACATAGAATCATAGAATGTTTAGGGCTGGAAGGGACCTCCAAATGTCACCTAATCCAGTCCCCCTGCAGTGAGCAGGGAGGGACACCCTTAACTAGACCAGGCTGCTCAGAGCCTTGTCCAACCTCACCTTGAATATCTCCAGAGATGGTGCCTCAACCACCTCCCTGAGGACCCTATTCCACTGATCCACAACCCTCAAGGTAAAGAACTTCTTCCTGATATCCAGTCTAAATCTACTCTTCTCTAATTTAAACCCATTACCCCTAGTCCTTTCACTACAGACCCTTGTAAACAGCCCCTCTCCAACATTTCTGTAGGCCCCTTTCAGGTACTGGAAGGTGGCTCTAAGATCACCCTGGAGCCTTCTCTTCTCCAGGCTGAACAACCCCAGCTTCTTCAGCCTGTCCTCATAAGAAAGGTGTTTCAGCCCTCTGATCATCTTTGTTGCTCTCCTCTGAACCCGCTCCATCAGGTCCATGTCTTTCTTATGTTGTGGGCTCCAGAACTGGATGCAATACTCCAGGTGAGGTCTCCCCAGAGCAGAGTAGAGAGGCACAATCACTTCTCTCGATCTGCTGGCCACGCTTCTCTTGATGCAGCCCAGGATACAATTGGCCTTCTTGGCTGCAAAAAAATCAGAGCCTCCCCATTCTGTGCCCAGCTTTGATGCCTGCTTATGTACCTACAGGGAGATTAATTTGTGATGGCAATTTTATTCTGAAAAATATTATCCAAGTCTGAACAATATTACTTCAAGAAAACATCCTTCTCCCTCCAAGGGAATTGGTCTGGAAGTTGGAGTTTCACATATGTTACCATGAAAGAATGTAGCTGGTGACAAAGCTTTGCATCTGCTTTCATTGGCCAGTTGTAAGACCTTCCCCTCCTGCTATTGGATCCATATTATCAACAAATTAAAGTACCTTAGAATTTGGCTTATTCCCTATCTTGCAATAGCCCAGGGAAGTGATTGTTGCAGTTTGCCAAGTGACAAGTGTAGGCACAGAGGGAAAAAGAGTAAAATGCACGAGTTGTTCTGATACAAGTTGCTCTGATATAGTTACTGCCAATACCAAAGTCCAATGATTTTCCCCTCACATTTAGCATCTGACCTTGAATGACTGTAACATCATTAGTATAAACCCATGATTTAATTTTAATTATTTAAATATGGCTAGGTAGAATATTTATACATATAATTATATAGTAGGGAAAGTGAAATATGAGAATCATCACAGAAAGAGTAAGATTTAAAATATAAGTGATCGTTTAGAATGTATGAGTAACTATCATAGACAACTTGGGTCAGTCAGACTGCACAGGACATGGGAGCAGAAAAGTGCTGGAGGTGAAAGACAAGCATGAGTCAAGGCTTTCCACAGACAAAAGGTCAGCAGCAATAGTTTGACTGCTAACTAGCCAATTATCATATTTTTTACATTATTATAGATTCAACAAAGATTAAATGAACTGATTATCTTATATATTAAGGTAATAAAAACGTGGTCTGTTCCAATAACTACACTCTACTGACCTTGAACCTATGTTTATGCAGGAGTTCTTATCTGCAGATGCCCAAATCTACTTTGAAACTTAGTGGCTCGGCTGCAATAAGGTCAAACTCTGCCCTAGAAGCTCCTTTTCCTACTGGCATTCTTTTGAAGTAATCTCAACTCTTGATTTTAATCACATTTATTGTATTTATTCTCACGTTCTTTCTGTATTCATGTGCCTATGTTATTGACACTACAGGGTCTGACTCCTTGGGCCATAGCTACCTACCTTTCTTTTTACTATTATTATCCTTTGTATTGTATAATTAAGTAAACAAAATTATTTTCAGTCAGTGCTGTGAAAACAAATTCTTCAACAATTTCCTTTCATTGTTCCTGTACAGAGCAGCTCCTTGCTCATGTCAAACAGCCCTGGAGCCCTGATGTCATCTCTTTTGAAGGGCCAAATCAAGCAGACTTATTAAATTTAGCTCACTGTATTTACAAAAACTGGTCTGAGAATTATTCCTCTGCATACATCCACCACATTAAGTGAGCAAGAGGTAACATCCTCCCTCATCTAAGGGGCTATAACAACTTCTGTTCTTCTTATGGAGCCCAGAGGAACAGGTACATAACAGCATATGGGCCAGTGCAAGACATTAGCAACAGCTTCCATGATATGCAACAGAACAGCAGACAGAGAATTCTTATGTTAGTTCAGCTTCTCCTTTCTTCATGAGGCACCTAGGATTGCACACTATCCCCTCCAGAGAGCAGCCCTAAGCACCAAAGGGGCCAAAGCTGTTTGGATTCTGCCTGATAACCCAGAAAACTGGGTCCTGCTTGATCACCCCAAGAGCCATTGAGGACATTCACACTAGGCAGTGCTATGGTATTCAGCTGGAATTCAGCCACATCACCTGGAAGAATAGACCCCTAAGATGCCCTACAAGGTCTAAGGTTTCTTCCAGGCAGCAAGACAAAATAGCCACAGTCCACGGACTTGGCCCTGAGATATAAGATTAAAGTCAGAAAGGGGACCTGATCCCCCAAGTCAGAAGTCTGGTTTGTCCCTCAAGCCAGATGACCTATCTTCCAAAGCAGCCAGTTATCTGTTCTGAACTTGACAAGGAAATAGTTTTGGAAGAAAGATACAGATAATACAGAGCAAACGTTCTTCCCCATGTAAGTATTTCCTAAAGACAGGTAAACTATTTGCTTAAAGTCTGTAGGACCCTGTAGGAAAAAACAATAAAATCTTTTTTTTTTTCCCAACCCACAAAAAAATGCCCTCTGAAGGGCTAACAACTTCAGGGCCAGGTGGGTAGCATGAAGGAATATCAGGAACAAAAATAAATTTACAAATTTTGGTGTCCGAAAAATATTGCAATTTGGGGAGGGTGTGGTGTGTGGAAATCCATTCATCCATTTTTGAGTTCTGTAAGACAGGAAAAATATTTTTCCCACTTCAGAAATACCTTGTGCTAATGTCTATATGGGGAGATGTGAAACAGCGCAGTTAAAGCTGTCAAGGGCAATTTTTCTTACAGACTTAAGTGTTCTGCTACTTAAAAAACAGAAGCTGAGAAAAATAGAGGAACTTGAATTCAAATCTCCTTTAATGCAACATTATGGCTGAGAATTTCAAAGTTGTAAAAGTAGGAAAATCGGAAGTAGAGAGTCTACTTTTTGTACATACATTATGTAAAAGAAAAGCAGCAAAATACCACTGCAGAAATCCATAGCACTGCTGACTTTTGCAACCCTTTTAGGGCTGGTTGGGTTCCCGGGCAATTGGTCAAGTGAAAATACCTACTTGTTCCATACCCTCACTGCAGTAGAAAACTTTCAGAAGGTTTGACCTTGTGCAACCACTCTATCTCTCTTACACAGGAGCCAGAAAAATTCTTGCCCTCTAGCCAATACAGAAATTGAAGAATGGTCTTCATTTGAAGCCACCATCTATATCCTTCCTCATAAGAATCGTGATTATGACATCTGAGACTGCTGACTGAAGTTTAAACTGTGACTATTTCTAAGATCATGCTTTGGTATGCTGTAACTCAGGAGACATATTCCTTTCACTCTTACATGACAAAAGAGAGCTTTAAGAGTAGGCTAGCTGCTTTGCTCTGCCAGCACCTACATTGGCTCTCTTCACCATACAAGAACACTGGGACCCAAAACCTGGGACTAGAAAAGGGAGAAGACAGACCCTAATATTTTATGTAAATACTCTGTAGCTCTGCAGGGTCTTCAGAGGAATTTCACGTACAGGAGCTGTGGGGTTATTTTGTACTTTGTACCAAGATAACAAAAACTGCCCATCACTGCAGAAGGGCTCTAAACAACACAAATAGTCCCAATGACTGTTCCAGCATTGGCATGCTCTCAGCTGAGCACCAGAAGTTTCTCAAAGGTTTCAAAAATCCTTCTGCCCCTTGAGGAACATATCAGGGAATGGCTGTGCAGTGAGACAAAATAAGAATGCAAATTGACATAAGATCGGTAATGACCATTATGCACAGTCTGTGATGGCTTCATTCTCCTATTTACTATCTTAAGAGCACTGGATTTCCATCAGAATAATCACTTCTCCTCTCCCCCACCCATTATACCACAAGGTCCTGTCATCATGAGCACCACAAAGTCACAGGAGCAGGATTTGAGGCACTCCCTTGTCACTCCTTGCCATACAGTCTCTCCAGCATATGTTATGACTATGCAGTAACACCTAAGACTGGCGCCTTCTCTGAAACAAAAATACAGGCTGGAGATGGGCCAGGCACACAAGTTTGTCCTGTTTTATTAGAGCATAGACTAAAAATAAGTAATACTCTCTAGTTGTCTCTGGATTGCAGGAAGGACAGAGAGAGGTGACAAGGTTTATTTGAAGGTGAAATTTAATCCCATTCTCTTATGGCATACGAACACAAAATATTAAATAAGGCACTAGGCATTAAATTTGCCAATTCCTCTTCAGGCGAAGCTAGGTCATCTCAAGAAGCTCCAGTGAGAGTTCTCTCTGTGCTGTGATCCTTTGGCGAACAAACCCACCTCCCACTCCACATTTCATATGACTGCTGAATACCTATTATTAAGAATAATTCTAATAACCACAACAGTCTCCAAAACAGAAAATTATAAAGCAAGCTAGATCCTAAAGTCTCCTGTTCTGCCTTGGTGACTGTGCAGAAGTTCACCATGACAAGTACCTTCCTCAAAGGGAGAATAAAGTTCAAAGACAAAACAGCAACATGCATTCCATGTGGAAATATTGAGCTGGTGAAGGTTTAGAGCTCCAAGTGTTACCAGAAGCTTAAGCCTGTGTGTGGACAAGAGAACTGATTCAAAATGATGGTGTCAGGGTATCAGCTCTGTACAGGTTTTTTTTTCTTACCTGGCAAGATGCATACGTGGGAAGAGCAGCAGAAACTCTTTTAACTATCTGTGACAGACTAAAGACCAAATACAAAAGCCTTTCTTGCCTTTGCTGTTTCATGATTGACCTTTCACAAAGGTGATCATCTACAAACTACTAGTCATAAAGGACCTCCCATAACAGAAATACTTCTCAGGGCCCTTTTACAACAAGATCAACAACAAGCACTCCACAAATAATCTTCAGCAAACCTAGTTAATGGAACAGTGCAACCTGTTGTAAATTCACATGCACAACACATCAGAATTAAGGTACTCTCCACTCCAGCAAAAGTCTGAATTGATACAGGTCTCTCCAGCAACTACGCCAGCCCAAGCCCAATTGCAACAGCTCCACTGATCCCCCACGAGACTACTGCAGTCAGAGCAGCTCTCGTTAGGAAACAGGCATCAGAGACTCAACCTTGAACCACTCTGTCAGAGAACCAGAGAGTCCTCCACTGCATTAAAGAGCTCAAGTCATATACCATGGATTGTTGTATTTTGTTTTTATTAAAGCCATGGCTTTTGGAGGCCAGTGATGATTTAAAACAATGCAACAAACCACACCAAACTCAAAAAAATGAGTTCCTATTTCTCTGAAGTCAGAGGGTGACTTTTAAAATACACTCAGAGTTCCATTTAAAGTCTATTACTTTTATTTCCCAAAACATTACACATCTTTTTCTAAAAAAAAAAAACAACAAAAAAACAACAACAAAAAACACACATGCAGAGACAATTGTCTAGCTACATATCTGCTTCTAATGATAGATACAGCTACATAATAGTTTTAAACTCCATTACATTATTTTTTTCTCCACTCAAGAAAGAAGACAGAAAATTGAGTCGGTACATTTTAGATGCCTCAGATTAGCAGTGCTACAGAGCACTCAAACAGCTACTGCTAGTACTTGCAAGTGCTATGAGCCCTTCACATTCAAGATTACTGGATTTACATTCAAACAAAGGAAAAATAAATCTGACTTGATTCAGGCGCTCTAACACAAAGAAAACAGAGTATTTTTAGAGCAACAGCTTAGCATTCGCAGCACGCGTGGCATTCTTGATTAAACAAGAGATCCGCTCGAACATAATAAACCTGTAATTTTATTGGCCAAGCACTATGGAAACAATTTAGAATACATGGATTGTAATGTTAAGCAAACTGCAGCCCATGTATAACACCCATGAATTATAGCAGTTTGGCAATGAGCTGACCAGTTGCTTCTCACGGCCTTTAATAACAATCATTCACATCTTCACAATACAATAGAAATTAGAGATGCAAGAGGCCTATTAGCTCACCCAGAAAATACCAGATAGGTCCCTATAGGATAATTGCTACTACTCTGTCCAAAGTAGATTTTTAAAGCTGTAAAGAAAGGTAGCCTCTTTAGCAAAACTACTCAAGAATGGCTGAGAATTTAGTTCCACAAAGCCTTGTCTAGACATGAAATGTAAATGTTTTCTCTCTTCAGGAATGTTAAAGCTTGTCCAAGGAACCCAATCTCTTTTGGATTCCCCCTTAGTCAGTACATGAGGGGAGAGTTAGTTCCTTTTTGGTACAAAGCAGCAGCATATAGAGAATGACCTTCTTTAGCTAGCAGCCTTCAGAAACAGTCCTTCCCTTCCCCACAGCTAGACTTTGCATGCTCTCATCCATAACAGTACCTTCAGCACCACCTCTTCCTTTTGCTCACTAGAGAAGTATGTAGACTCATGATCCCCATTCCACCTCAGAAGTCCTTTTGCCATATATGCATATATAGATTTAACTTTAAATGTTCATTCAAGATCTGATTTATCAGATCTTTAATTCACTGAACACTCCCATCATATGTCCATGCACTACATCCACTTCAGCTATACTTCAATGGGGACATGTAGCAACATGAGTAAACAAGGACTGGCAGATCTTGTGCAAGGGACAGTAACTCACTCCTGTACTAAGGCAGGGGCTCTGGCACAGAGCTGCATCCAGTTGAATGCTCTTGTTGTCAGTCAAGGCCAGTCAAGACTCCAAATACCAAGCTGTATTTCCCCTGCTCAATAAATCTCCATGCACTGCATCTACCCCTTGGAGAGTTCAGAATTAACACAGTAATGGAAAAAAAACCTCGGATGTGCCTACAAGGGAGGAAGGGAGGAAGAAAGGAAGGGCATTAGGGCACTTGCATTTATAAGAATCGTAACAAGTATACCACAATCCAGGCTAAATCCAAAGTTTTAGAAGTGTTGCAGTCCAGCATGCAACACAACAGCATCTTGCTTCAAGCCCAGGAGAAGCAGTAATGCCATTGTGAGATATCTGTGTGTAAGGGTGGAAACAGCAGCATTTAGCACTAATAACTTCAACAAAACCAAAGCAATTACACCAAAACTCTTCAGCCTGTGTCAGGTCAGTAAATATTATCATCTGCTCTTAAAAGAACCCAAAAACAAAAACCCCAAAACAAAGAACACACACACAAAAAAACCAACCAAACAAACAAAAAACAAACCCCCCAAAAAAACCAAACCCACACAAAAAATGTGCAGGTGAAATGATTTTTTACATGATGAGACAGAGCTGAAACTCAGGATAAGGTGCTCCATAATGCCAAGCCTTCCATGAAAAGTCCTTTCAAACTGTAACAACAGTTAATAAAACACTGGCAATTACCCCAGTAATTTTGTCTAGAACAGCCCATAGAACTTCATGTGTCCCCACCCTACAAATCCCAAGACACTTTTCAACTCCTCTGAACAAATTTCAAACCTTCACTGCAAAAGCCAAAACCAAGCAAACAAAATCCTACCAAAATTATCTTGTAATGTACCATAGGAAGACAGGAAAAGGAATGTCAAGAGCACTGTCACTGTACTCCACCCTTAAAATAATGAGCAATTTGAGAAATGACAAGATGATTGTCTTAAGTGGATCACAGAGAGCAGTAAACCATGTCAGATACATGGTGTTTCTCTGGTCCCTCGCTGAATGAGACACTTGTTAAACATTCTGCTATTTTAACATGCTTTCCAAAACACATTTCTACAATAAGAATTGTCAAGTGTTTGGCTTGTATTAGCCTTTTGAGATAGAGATTAAGGCACCCGAAAAAAAAAAAAAAAAAACAACACAAAAAGCAATCAAAAAAAAAAAGTAAAAAACAAGAGACGAGCAGAACTAACAGTTCTGTTACAGAACTCCCCTGTTCAACTCAAAGTGACCAAGTTACAGGGAAGAGTGATGCTTATGTATCTAACATCGTACTATAAAATCCTTCATGATGAAAATTTCAAAGAAGCAGCAATTGATTATTTTTGTCACAAGAAAAAAAATAATTTGAGAATGCAAGATAAGTTCTTTTTAATGTAAAGAATTACCTTCCTTTTAGGAAAGATGTACCACCCATAATGACAAAGGAAAGTCTGTGGAAGTAGTAGCAGAAAAAGACATTAGAAGTGGCAATCACCATGTCAGACACACTACACTGCAGGGAAAGGGAAGAATGGCCAGATAATGAAATTACAGAGCATTGAAAATGTCAAAGAGCGACAGTGTTCTACTATCATTCATGGATTATATGAGGCATTAGCATGCTGATACCCCATTCCAATGACAAAGTTGGCAACAAGAACAGTAAATAGTCCAAAATGAATCTGTTGCTGAGACCAGGAACTTAATGAAATGGAGACACAGGCAGAAAATGAATCTTACTTTCACTATGCAGCCTTTAATCTGGAAGCCGCTGGCCCTGGTCAGAAATAGCAATAGCTCAGGGATGCATTGTTTGACTTCCCTTATCTATGATCCCCCTGTACTTATGAGTCATCATCACAAAAAGGGGTATCAAGTCTCACTACAAACTCAAGTTACACAACAAATTTGTTGGCAGGCAACGACTCACAAGCTGCACCAATAGAATTTCCAGTGAGCTATAAATGAGGGGAGAAAAGTCCTTCACAATTGAGGTGATCAACTCCTATATCAGGGGACCAAGGAGGTTGGGGCATCTCTGTTCTTGGAGATATTCAGAACTTGACTGGATAAGGCTCGAGCAACTTGACCAGAAGACCTACAGAGTCAACCCCCCACTCCATCTAAATCACCCTACAACGTAATGAGTTCAGGTCCCTTAATTAGAAACACCATTAATCAATGTGAGTAGCACAAGCAACCATTCATCAGTAAAGCCAGAGGACAATGTGTGTATCATGCAATGTACTTCTTTAAGTTGATGAAAAAAAAAAAAAATCCTCTTTTACTGTCCTAGTTTTGACAGGTACTATCTTAAATTTTATAAAATGTGAGACCCAGGGCTTATAAGGAGACAAGAATATTATATATATATAATATAATATATATATTATATATATATAGGGAAAGAGAGAGAAATATATACGTTAATG
>JANHGL010006392.1:120441-133289 GCA_024611195.1 Ceyx melanurus
TAGGGAAAGAGAGAGAGATATTTGTATAGAATGCAAAACCAAACAACAAAATGTATAATCAGTAAACTTGGAAACAGCAGTATACGTAACAGACACAGATGGCCTCCCTTCCCTCCAACAACCAGCAGGGGCCACCAGAACACATGGTGAACAGGGAGGGGGCAGGGTGGGGGAAAGAATGCAACAGGAGTGACTTGAAAGGAAAAATCCCCACTCCGTTGTTTTGGGTTTTTTTTAAGAAGAAACAGGGTCCCAGAGGATCAAAGTGTCAGACAAACCCACAAAATATGCAGCTGGCAGAGGTGCGCCACAGGTTGTTGCACCATCATTCTTTCCCTGCTCCATAAGTGGCCTTTGCATCATGCTCAGAAAGCAAAGTTCACCAGTTGCCCAATTAAGGTGTGGACACTTAGGGCTTTCTTAAACAGAAATACCTTCTTCTTTACAAGGGTAAATGTTCTTCTCTCTCCATTGAGCAGTAGACATGGATCATGTGGCAAGAGGCAGCTTTGGAGATAGGGAGATGGATGTCCAACCATTGCAAGCTTCATGGTCTTATAACCAATGCCCCATGAAGATCTATAGACAGACAGTACAGACCTTGACAATGCCTTTGTGACTCAAAAGGCCCATCTGCCACAGCAGCAGAACAAATGAAATAATGCCAGCTTTGAACTACAGTCTACACTCCTAACTATACCTGAAGTGTCTCCCAGCAACATCCAAGACTGGCTGAGATACCACCTGTCAAAACACATTGGAAACAGCAAACAACATCTTTGGAACCTAGAAGCAATTTCACATTCTACCTATTGCAACTCGCTGCGCCTTCTAAAGGGGTCACTCCCAAGATGTGGACAACACACTGGTTTGCTTGTGTGCCTTACATTTATAGAGCCCATGAAGCAACTGTCCATCTTGAGCACTGCATCAGAAGAGGAATCTGCATTGAGATTGAACAAGGTGAGTTTGCTTTGTTAGATCACACCTGCTTTGCCACTGTGTAAAATCATTAACATGGCACACAATGTCAAGTTCTTTCTAAAAGCTCTCATTAGAAGAATGTGATGTCCCCTCTGTCTTGCTTATGTCTGATTTCTTACACAGATATTCTCAATCATGTTCCAAATGACCACTAGAGGTGCAGCATCAGTCACCTGCTAGCTATTAGTATTGCTATCCTGCACAAAACTGTTGGATGCCCAGCCCACTAGGGCTGTAGAGATGTATGAATTCATGGAAACCTCAGAAAGCAATAACACAACCTGGACAGTGTGCAACTACAGTGTTAGATGGAGATGACTTGGCAGAGAATACCAAAAATGAGAACTCACAAAAAAAGGGGGGATTTCACAGTGCATCGCCACTGTTTCAGCACCTTTACATTTTAATGTCAGGAATGAGCTTTGGCAACAGGCATCCAAGTAAAACCAAGTCTATCAACTTAGACTTACCTCCAACAGCTATATGCTTCAGACATGTTAAACACCTTTTCACTTACCCCAGCTTCAAAGTGGTAAAATGAGTTAACCTTCACCAAGCCTTGACTAGGATACTACTCTCCCAGCAAAGTGGAGATACCAGCAGATCAGTGGATATCTAGGAATTAGCCTACAGCAGCAAGCACCACTGGGAAGGCAGAAAGCAGAGCCCCATCCGACTCCATCTGTAAGATGTACTCTACAAAGATCATCTGAAGTCCCCCAGTGCTCTTCCACCTTTTGCTGTCTTGACATTGTTCATCTCTCCTGTCCAGCTGGAAACCCAGACTCCTGCCTCTGCCCCAGCACAGGCCTTGTTGCCAATTCATATCATACAATAGCAGTCCCCAATTTCTCCACCTGCTGTACACAGCTTAATCCAGTCCTCACTGAAGCTTCTCCTGCACAGCCTACTTCAACTTGCTTTTCTTATCATTTTTCCCACAGTCTGAAGTAAAGATATTATCGCCATAGCTGCGGTGTTATCCTGCAGAAATTACTTTATCACAGGGAAAAAGTGCAAAAATACAATTACTTGCTTTAGCTACAGTGGCTTAGAGAGACCCAGTTTTGAAGTGCTTCCTATTTTCCAGGAAAAGACTGAAAACTTGTACCTATATATATAGCAATCAGAAAGTACTTGTATGTTTCTTTAAAGAAAACCCATGAAAATGATACTAGGTCTTATCTGCCAGAATTATAAAGTATTTCTGTCTCAAAAGCCTACATGTAGTTACATAGGAAAAAAAACATGACAAGCCACCTCAAGGTTTCTGGTTATTTAACAAGCCTGAATGAAAGGCCAAGTGACACAGCACTTCTTGTAAATGAAGATGTCAATTGACGTTGATAGATAAAAACAGAACCAAACCCTGATGCCACTACTGAAGAAAGTGACAAACTTGGAGGATCATTCAGGTTTGAGAGCATAGAAAAACTGAACTAGTGAGATCTGGAGAGGCTATCTAACCAAGCTCCATTCCCCAGGCAGGATATACCTTCCCCAAATCAATCACAAGAGATATTTGCCTCGTCTGTTTGTAAAGATCTCCAATGCCAAAAATACTACAACCTCCAAAGGATTTATACCAGACTTTACAAATATAAACCTTTTCATATCAACTAACCTTATCTTTCTTTCTGTATTTTAAGCATTATCTCGTCCAATCCTTCACAGACACGGGAAAAAGATTACCTTAAACAACACAGCAGAGAAGCTTACAGATTGACATGCAAGTAACTAAGAGCCCAGCCTAGACTTCTCTTCCTCTTTCCCTCCTCCAGCCCCATGTGATTCACTTTCACTTATCAACAAATTTTTTAGTGAACAAATTCAGTGCCACATAGCTTTACAAATATTTCAGCAAAGGGATTAAAAGAATACCTTACAAATGTGGCAGGCATCAAGACCCACTGTCACCCTGTCCTCACAGAGAAAGGAAGCAAGAAGGCAGAAGTTATAAGAAAACATAGCCACTGGGCAAACAAAACAAGCAAAGACAAGATGACAATGCTAGAGAAAGAGCAGAGAGATAGCTGGATTATGCTCCAATATGTCAAACTCTAGAAAGGCCAAAGCAACTTTGTCATCAGCAGACAAGAAAGTGCTTCCTGATATACAGCCCTAACAAATTTGTGTGGTACAAATGGAATTTATGTGGACTATAATGCAGCTAATATATGCCCATAAAGGAAGGTGACATTGTAACTCACTAGAAAGGTTCTGGTTCTTACTACCACTTGTGGTAACAAATTTAGCCCAAGTTTATATACCTGGCTTTTAATTTTTGCATACCTTAATCTATTAAGACACTAGCTTAATGTGACATTCTCTGTGGTAATCCAGAAATGACACATATCCAGCCACTTTTTTGTAATTGCAGTTCTCCTTCCCCACCACTCCAGTGCTCATGAAAAGCATCAGACTGACAAGGGCATACAAAAAGTAATTTATTTATCATCAAAGCAGATATGCAGCACAGGATAAGTTGCCTACACAACATTCCCTGCCACTGTGCATCATCTTTGGCTCAGGGAGACCCATCTTCAAGAGTAAGAACACAAATCAATTTTTCATGACCATACAGGGTCAGCCAACCATTTCTACCAACTGTACTGGTAGATTCTCTTACAGGGTGTATCCACTAGGAAATGGACCCAAACTATGTATGTCAGCCAATTTAAGACACTCCCTTATTTCCATTTCCACAAAAACTTTGTTTTCATCAGGAAAACATCTGAAGCTGGTATTTTTTTTTCTTTCCATATGAATCTCCTGTCCATTCCTTAACCGTCCCCCCCCCCAGCATGCAATTATCTAGGACACACAAGACAGGCACACAGAGAGAAGATTAGATCTTTCAACCATATAAGTAGACAAGAATTACTGTGTTTTAATTTCCATGTATGTAACAGGTCTTTTTAAGTTATTTAATTATAACAAGAATATTTCTATTATAGCTTTACAAGCAAAAATCCATCTAGTGGAAGAACCTGAAGTATTAGAACCACATCACAATATTTGTTGTTGTTTTAAATATGTATTTACTTATGTATCTGACAAATAAGGTGGTTCAGAAGAAAAAAAGGCATGTTAGTAGACTTTGAAAATAGGAGAAAAAAAAAAAAGTAATGTAAAAAATGAATCCAAAGCAATACTGCATAGTTATCCTTTTCCAGGCTTTATGAAGTGTTAAAGTTCCAAAGTAGGTATTCCTTTTTCTTGACAAAAATTGTAATGAAACCAGAAAATTGTACCACATAAATCCATAAAGGTAACAAGGCTAAAAAATGGTATCATTGTAACTGATTCGCAATACATATTTAACAGTGTAATTCCAGAGGACAGTACTTGCACTCTCCTTTTCTCTCTGTGCTGCAGCTTTCCCAGAGGCATATAATAGCATAGCTGACGGTTTAGCAAAAGCCCTTGCTTTACCAGCTAGCTGAATGTTAACCTGCACAGAAGGCAATCACATCTAAAAGCATGGGGGATAAACTCCAATTTTCACTGTGTGAATGTATGTAGCTTCGAGCAAAATAAAATTATAATCTCTGAGCAGCAAAGGGCCACTGCAAATAAAGAACCCGTTAACAGTTACTAAAGGTTGCATTTGTAACATCTGACTTTTTGTAGAGGAAGGTGCAGACTGGGTTTACTAACAGATCAAGCTGCTCAAAACCCTGAGGTTGGCAACTCCACACGTATGTAGTAAATTCAGTGTATATGTGGCAGTTATTTGCTGTCATGATTAGTAAGAAATGGCTTATAATTGAGGGAGTCCATCTGATACCTTCCTGCTTCTTTGTACATTGCTTTGCTTCACATTATAGAAAAAGAAAAATTGTACCAAGCTTATCAGTCTGAGCTCCACAAAAAGCTCTTGCTGCTGAAATCAAGTGCACAGATTGGGAATGACAACAGGTTGGTAGGCAACAGGCTGGTGGGCAAGAGGCAGCAACACACAACAGGTACTTTGCAACAGCAGTACCAGGTAATGGGAATTTTTGCATTTTCCCTGTTGGCACTCTGAACTGTTTTGCCCTTCGCTCCTATTTATTGGTCCTTCTCTGCCAGTACTTGAGAATAAGGGAAACCAGGAACATCTGCTGCTTCCACTCATGCTCCCTTCACTCTGGAAGAAAGTCCTGGAAGACTTGTATCTGCTGTTACTCTCCCTTCTCTCTTTGGAACTGTTTAAATGTCTGTTCTCTTCATGCAAAAGGCTTCCAACCTTTAAATCCTACCTGTCTTTTCACCACTCTTTCCTAGTTACTCTTCAGTGCCTTCAATTTCTCCCTAAATTACACCACCAACACAAAGCACTTCTTTCCTTCTTGACTTTTCTGTCACTTGTCCTTGACCACGTGTAGCCTCACACATTAAATGCAGGAGCTCTTCCCCACAGTGCCCTTTCCTTACATATTGAACAAACACCCTGTAAGCTTCTGCACAACATATTTAATATATACATTTTAATTTATTTTAAACCTCTCCTTTATCATGAGGTCTCCAATATACTTTAACATAGAAAGGGTTGCAGGCACTAATAAATATGTGGACCTGGTCTACTGGGCATTAACTGTGCCATTCTTTTCCTTGTATTTTCCTAGCTGATAATTTTTTAATTATTCCTAGGCTACAAGCTCCTTGAGACAACCAAACCCTCAATCTCTTAGTAGCACCTCTTGAGCAATTGTTCAGGCAAAAAATTTATATCCCATATGACTTTCAAAGTAAATGAGAAGATGGAAACAGAAAAGCTAAAAGGAACACTGCACTGACATAAATCTAGGTAGTAATACATCAGACATTTTGTGCAAGTATTTTTTACTAATGTAAGAAGCTGCTGCTGTTGCATGAGCTTCATAACTCCTTTCTTCTTAGGTCCCAGTACTGCAGGTGGCTGAGGCTTTGCAGTTACCACTGAAGATAAGGTATGACCATGACCATGATGTTCATCCTACTGACTAAGGGACAATCCCATCTCCTGGTCAACAGGAGTATGAGGTGTTACATGACTCTATTTCACACATGTATACAAAGCATGTGCCTTCCCATAGGCCAAAGAAAGAAATAGTTGCTGAACCAATTGCTCTGACTCCTTCCAAAGAACTTAATTTTACTTTGATAGCAATTATTACATTTCAGCAGCAACAGATCCTTGTTGACCAATGCTGAATCCAGCCTGTGATCTATTTAGCACATCAGCTTCACTACTCAAGTTTCTAGTGGCAATTAAAGGTCAACTTTTGCTTAGCTACCTATTCTGGGTGTGAAAACAAGTTCCTCAGCTAGTCACACCATGACTCGGTGTCATCCTGTCCCACTGGAGGGGCCAGGAATACAAGGTGACATTGTCTTTAGCCATCCTTGCTTGTCCTGAAGAGTTCACAATAGAAACAATAAACTGGATCTTTACAGGCTTATGATTCTGTTTACTCTTTACCTCTGCTCAGAAAATAAAGCAAACTCCTCTCCCAATTCCTCTGATAACAGAGATATCTTATTCAGGACAGGCGAGGGAACAGACAAATATACAAGAATACTTGCAATCAAGGAAACATATATAATCCATTTGGAAAATGAATAAAAACAGCTTTGCAACACATTTAGGATTTAGCCAACACTCATTTTATCCAATTATGAAACTGAGGAAGGCAAATAGTTCAGAAAGTTACAGATCCCATTTATTCCCCTGTCTCCAGACTGAAAGCCTCCAGGGAGCATTGGACCAGGCTCAGAGGTTTGACATTAAACCTGGTTTGAGCATTTTCTCCTGGACTGTTTTATTTTCAGCCTTTTTGACTAACGGACTATCAGCTCTTGGATAATGGGTATGTCAATCTTCATTTAAATGTCCTCTTCCCCTTTGCCTTCAAACACAAGGGAAAAAGAAAACTCAATGGCTACAGTGAATTTAATTCACAGCCACTAAGTTCATGGTGGTTTCTGTCCTTCCTAATTTACATCCTAAAGCAAGATAGACCAACATTCTGTCACAAAAGCTCTGGAGTCTTACACAAATTATCCAGTTAATTCAGATCCCAACTAACTAGGCAAATTAAGACCATAAATTATCATTGCTATTTGTATACACATAGTGCTTTTCAGGGGCTTTGCTTTTCCCTAAATACTCTTGTTTTCACTATACCAAAGACACTGTAAAGATGAGAAAGAATTAGCCAAAGACTTCTGTGCTGTGCTACACAGAGCTTCTAACGGGATGAGTTCATGAATACAGAAATTAGCTGGGTGTTTTTGCTAAAGCCATCACTTGTGAAACATTGTGGGTGCTTAATTGGTCATCTGCAAACTCTTGAGTTAACACCTCACTTAATGAACAAGCTTGTTCAAACGTCTCAAAATTATTCATTCTGGCTGTCTGAACTCCTGGGGAGACAGCTAATGCTTCAGTTCACATTCTAACATTTTCTACCCAACCATAAAGGCTAGGAAAACTTGCGTATGTGGGGTAGTGAACAGAAATATACAGAAAATGAGAAAGAAAGAGAACTCAAGCACACAAATTCAGGAACACAGGCTTTGTGGCAAGTGATGGATGTACAGGACCTTGGCTGTTACGTGAATGCTGTATCTAAGGTAATGAATTTCTTGCCACACTTTCTCCCCCAAAATTGTAATGCAAGCATGAACTTTTAGAAGCATATGCCATAGGCACAAATACCTAAATTCCATCTAGTGCAATATCAGCATCGTCAGATTAATAGCTAGAGTAGCTCTGTTACTACTGTAGCTAGCATAATAATCTTAGCATTTGCCTTCTTTAAGCTTGATATAGTCTGGTTTCTCAATCTAGGCTTGCTTCCTGACTTCTTTTATAGCCATGCTCAAAAAATTGATTTCTGCCCTTTTTTTTTTTTTTTTTTTAATTCCTGGAAAAATTTATTTCTCCTTCCTTAGGTTATTTTACTCCTCTTTGTATAACTCTCTTTATAGGAAAGCCATCCCTCTTCCTACACTCTTCTTTTCTAAAAGGTCATCATTTAGAGAACTGATAATAAGAAGCTGACAGATATAATGAAAACCCAAAAGGAATAGAAGAGGCACTGGAAATAGCACCCAACACAAAGCTCATCAGCAAGTTCCTAACCTGCTCTAATCACAGCAATGCAATTCCTTGAAGCAGAAACAGGATTGCCTCAGCTATTAACACATTAAGGCCCATGGGTGTGTGTGGGGGAAGAAAAAAAAAAAAAAAGCCTTCCCCTTTTCCTTTCACTAGCACTTCAATCTGTGGTAAGGCTAGGGGTCAAACTGTGTCCTGTGTATCAGAGAACACAAGATACTGGGGTACTGTGGCCAGAACAGAACTCTAAGCAGTTCTAAAGCAGAACATCATGGTTAGTGGCATGTACTCATGACACGACAAGCAGGATGCAACCATTACGGAAAGGCTGTTGGTTCCTAACGCTTCTGCACAATACCAAGTACCACTCTGAACTAGAATGCAATGAAGGATTTTCATGCATGGAAGAGTCCACACTAGATCTGTTAGATGTCTTTCCGTTATTGCCAGATAGTACTGTGGATACTCTGAAAAACAGATGTTTTAGCACACACTTGTCTCCCAGAGAAAAGTCATAGGTACATATGAAGCAATACAGCTAAATCACACTGCAAACCTACCTGGTGCTATAGTGATTTGGCACAAGAAGAAGAACATAACCTTGGTTACAGATAATGGCAGAGAAGATGGAAAGTGTTCTTCCCTTGATCATACTCTTTTCTTTTTCCCTTTAGATCTCAGAGTGACCTTTGCAATTCAAGAGATGCCATGGTCATTAAAATAATAAAAAGTACATTTTATTGCTTTTATTCACACTTGTAAAAAAAAAAAAATCTGAGACTGAACTCCACCTTAATGTCCAATTCTCCGTAATGTTTCATATTGTACTGAGTTTGAGGCCTTCATCCTGCTATATGAAGCTAACCAACTCAAATCTGTTCTATAAGCAAACAATACCTTGAATGAGGTTAACACACCTGTCAAACTCTCCTGTGATGAATGATAGGTTAATGATGCACATGGAGTTCAATAATTCACTATCCTAACAATCAGGTGACTCAGTTCTTGCATCATTCATTTTTTATTTTCATGGAAAGAACCTGTTGTTCCTGAACATGCTCTTGTCTAGGTCAAGAGTGGGCGTGTGTGCCTGGAATAGGGGTAGAAGAAAGTAGATTTTCCCACATTTCAAGTGCAAGGAAAGCTGTCTAAATGCAAACTCATGAGGGGATCATGTTAGCAGTCTCGAGCATTTTATTCCTCATAGAACCATAGAATAGTTTGGGTTGGAAGGGACCTTTAAAGGTCCTCTAGTCCAACCTCCCTACAATAAGCACCCTCAAGGCTGACAATACTGTGACTTCACAGACACATGTAAATGCAACAGCTAATTTGCCAAACCTTGCACCCCATGTACAATCATCTGTCACATCATATAAACCAGCAAAATAAAACCAAAGAGATAGAGCTAGCTACCAGAGAGCTGTGCCAGCCAATCTTCTAAAGGTTGCTGACCTAGAGAAACAAGCAATTGGTAATGTCACATTACCAACAGAACAGCAAGTCCAAGCTGACTCCCAAGTGTGGAAGTGACGCTTCTCTCTGCAACCCCAAAACAAGGCCTGGGGCAGCAGACTGCCTGATTTGCCTTTGTTACAAGACAGGAGTTAAAATATGCAGCCAAATAGCGGATGCTCTCTCCAGACTTCACAGACCTCACTGCTGGCAGCTAGAGATAGATGGGCATTAACTGAAACATGAGCTTCTTTCCTTAAAAATCTCAGTGAACAAAACTCAATCCGAAGAACATTTTAAGTGGTAACTGTTTCATCTTGCAAAGTGTCATGCCACATCAGACACCAACATCCTAAATTAGGTGTTATTACCTAGAGCCAGATCCCCTTTTCCCACCACAAGCAGAAGACAGTGTGGCTTGGTTGCTGCCTGTCACAGACACTTGCTCCACATACATAGTTCTAGTAAAACCTACCAGCACAGCATCTGTGCACCTAGTCTCAGAGGAAAGATCACTGTGGAAGATCAATGTCATAGAATCAGAGTACACCAAGTTGGAAGATACCCATAAAGACCACTGAGTCCACCTTCCTGCTTCTTTTAGCACTACCTAAATTTAAACTGTATCTCTAAAAGCATCAGGATGTTCCTTGAACTCCGACAGCTTCATGCTGTGACCACTTCCCTGGGGAGCCTGTTCCAGTGACCGACCACCCTCTCATTGATTAACTTTTTCCTATGTGCCATCTGAACTTCCCCTAAAGTTCTCAGACACATAAATGCAACAGGAGCCACTTGCTCAAAACAGATTCCAAAACTCACCAAGTTTCCATGGGAATCCTGATTGGTATCTTCAGTTACAAGATAGGAGGGGGTTTGTTTTACTTCTTCCATGGTCCTCTAAGAATATGGTAGCATATTTCACACCTAGACACAATTATTTAATGTGTTCTCATCTCATACCCACTCGGGAAAAAACAAACGGGGCTTATTAATATCAAAAAGTCAGACCAAGAAGTGGTCCAACTCTGCATTATTTGCTGGCATCAGGGGACATGAAAAATTCACATCCTTTGAAACTGGGTCGTGCATTGCTCTGCCACCACAAAAATTAGCTCATCCGTCCATAAGGCATATAATGTTCATGAGGTCTGAAATTGTTTACTTCTGCTCCAAGGAAGAATTAGGGCCTCGATTCTGCTGTGATGAAGGCCATAAAGTGGTCTCCAGCATGGTTTTAATACATGGACTATTACAGCAAAGGGCTTAAGACTGTTTACATTTTTACCTTCCAGTGACCACAGCAGAGGTGAGACACAACAACACTGAAAACTAGTCCCCTTGCAAAAAATCTCAGACATCCACAGCAAGCAAGCTTTTGTTGGTCCACAGGACCAGCTTTATCCCATTTAACGAAACAAGAAATGCTGTCAGAAGATGCTGCCAGCTGTCCTCAGAGCACTTCACCTGTCTTCAGACCTCGCAGTTCATGGAACCACCTTCAAAATCCATGGGAAGTCTGTAGTTGAAGGCAGCAAATGAGGCCAGGTTTGGGATTAGTGTCCCCAGCCTAAAAGGACAGTGGGAAGTTTCACTAATTCTAACCAAAAATGCAAATAGCAATTTCCACTTTTTTTCCTGGTTTCTCCAGCCCCTATGGAAGCCCTATGTGGTGGTGTTGCACAATCGTTACTGCTTTCCAACCCACAGAACACTCTTCCTCCAGTTGGACAGAGTAAGTTGTTATTCATCACAACACAAAATGAACACAAACTCAGCCCCCTTGGAGAGATGGGCTACAAAAAGGTCAAAGTAAATTACTCTATGATAATAATTACTTCATCAATAATTAAAAGTGATAATAATCACCTTTGGGAAGAGCCAAAGGAATACTTTAAACACCATCAGCACATCAAGCACAAGGGGAGGGGATTATGCAAAGCAGACAAAATGCAGAACTAAATGTATTACCCCAGCCTAAATTCCTCACTGGCCTCAGAGGAAAGACAACAGAAAAAATCAATGTCTGTGTTTTTGTTGTTGTTGTAGAATAGCTCCTTCCATGAGCCACCAAATCCCCAAAAGAAACTCTGATATCCAAAACCTTCCAGGATAACAGACCTTTAGGACACTTGTTTTGTACCACCAAGGTAACCAGTATCTTTCTCAAATGTGGGCACACCAGACAAATGACATAGGTCATACTACACCAAAAAGAAAAAAGACCATGAATGTGGAGTTTCCTCTTCACCACCACCCCCCTCCCCCTTCTGTTATTTTTTCTGGTGGTGTTGTTTTGTTTTGTTTTTTAGAAGGCTCTAATATGTCACTTGAAGGGGTGATCTACAAACCCTTCTACAAAGGGTCATCAGCACATGAAGCTCACCACTCACATAAGGAACTTCACACTATGTCTCAATACAGATGATTCTGCACAGGTTTGGTAATGGAAGAGCAGTGGTGGGGTGCTGGAAATTACAATGCAAGACAGTGTGTGGGGTTGAAAAGAGCAAAAGATTTTCAAGGTTTTTTATAATTATTGTTATTTTCAGTGATTGCAAACCACTGGAAGAGATTACAATGTGAAAAGCACCAAATGCTAATATAATGTCCCAGAGATCTGATCCATTTCAGTTGATATGACAAACATCCAAATCCCACAAAAAAAAATAACCAGGTGTTGCCTTCTTTAGTAACATAATGAGTTTATTAGTTTGAAACTAGACCCACTTGTGCAGATAAATAATTGCTTAAGCCAGATCTGTTTACACACATGTAACAGCTTCACAGCTGCCTTCTGGGAAGATGATATCTAATATTTGAATCACTGTAGTTATTTCTACTCTTAACTGAAGGAGGAATATATCCAAGAACATCAATTTGGGCATTTCATGACCTTCCTTCATAATATCTGGATTTCTCCTATATATTAATACAATTGTTCTCAACTCTTCCAGATGTCCTGAAAACTATCTTCATTCCCGTTTTACTAATGAGAAGCTGAAGTATTCAGAAACCCACAGGACAAAGCCTAATAGGACTGAAATTGCCATCCGCGGTTCTGATCTGTAAATATAAGTCCCTTTTGAACACCTGTCCTGAAGTCACATGGGAAGTTGGCAGACAAAGGACCTAAATCCCACGAATCACAGAATATGTCTCTCTATCTCTCACACACACAGAATCTCTCTCTCTCACACACACAGAATCTCTCTCTCTCACACACACAGAATCTCTCTCTCTCACACACACACAGAATCTCTCTCTCTCACACACACACAGAATCTCTCTCTCTCACACACACACAGAATCTCTCTCTCTC